>BPLR01001027.1:0-141034 GCA_021605095.1 Caerostris extrusa | reverse complement strand
ACGGGATCTATAAAGCCAAATTGAAGAATTTACTAAAATCGTTAAAAAAAGATTTTAATAATTGTTAAAGAATGACATTTTGATAAAGTAAAACGCATGTTTTAATTAATTGTTTTTAATAATTGTTAAAGGGTAATACAGATTTTTTTATTATTTTTAAAAATTAACAGGTTTTATTTAATTATTCGAGAAAACATCGATCGATATAAACATGTTCTATGAAGGCAGATTGAAAATTTTCTAAAGTCAAATTATTTTAATAATTGTTAAAGAATGACAATTTTTGTAATTTGTTAAAGTGAAACACATGTTTTTATTAATTGTTTTTAATAATTGTTAAAGAATAATACAGGTTTTATTTTTTTTGTTTAATATTTTTTTAAAGCATAACACGTGTTTTGTTTAATTGTTAGACACATGATCTAGTTTGGTTTCATATTTTTTTGCCGCGGTATTGTGCAAAGCAGTGCAAATGAATATTTTATTTTTTAATCATTTGGGGGCGGAGAGTTTATTACTAGAGTATAGATTCTAAAAACATTAGAAAAATTAAATTTAAATTTATATACTTAAAAAAAAATTAGCTATTTCTTTTAAAAATCGTTGCGTAGTAGTAGATATATTCTCACCAACAGCATTGTCATCAGTAAAGATTATGCCAAAACTCGCCAACTGCATAGCCAAAATTATGTTGCCAAAAGCTATTATCGCATACGAAAACTACGTAAAACACATGTGAGGTGCATAAAAACATTACAAAATGTTCATATAAATAAATATTTAATTTTCTAAACGTTTGGGAAGATGACATTATTAATAGAATATAAATGTGAAATAGGTAGAAAAATTAAGTTTGCATTTATATACAGCTAAAAAAAAAATTAATTTCTTTTTTTTTGAAAATCGTTTTGTTGCTGTAGATCCATTCTTACGAAAAGCATTGTAAAGATTATTCCAAAACTCGCCAACTGCATGGCCAAGATTATGTTGCCAAAACTCACCAAGATATCATCGCTTATGATAAACTGCGTAAAACACACGTGAAGCGCATACAATAAAAGTTATTTTGTCTATAACTTCGATCCTTTTGCGTGAAATACAATAAAAAATTACAAAATGTTCCTGTAAATAAATATTTTATTTTCTAATCATTTGGGGAGAGTGGAGTTTATTACTAGAATATAAATGCTAAATTTAAAAAAAAAATTAAATTTATATTTATATACTACTGAAGCAATTAACCCTTTCTTTGGAAAATCGTTGCAGATCCATTCGCACCAACAGCATAGCCAATAGTAAAGATTACGCCAAAACTCGCCAACATCCTAGTCAAGTTTATGTCGCCAAAACTCGCCAAGCTATTATCGCTTAAGATAAACTATGTAAAACACGCGTGAGATGTATGATAACATAATAAATTTGCCTCAAAATGGCAACACCAATGAGCATTCTATTATAATACTACTCGACCTGCCTTGTTGGTATTAGTGTTTATGTATTAAATACATATTTTTGATTAATAATAACTAAAGATGTGTCGTTTTTTCACCCCTAGGAGTGTATTCGAGGGGACCGCATCGTTGCCACCACACCTTTATGAATAGAGTGAATCCAATCATTTAAAACCAAAGGTCCAGCTGCGAAAAGGTCTTCATGAAAAATGCTCAACAAGTTCTACTTAGTCGTCATCAAAACATCCTTTGTTTCCGCAGGCCTCTCTCTCCACAGTGGATGCTATATCACTCACTGCCTGGCACTACCCTACATTTATCAAGCAGATATGAATATACGAATACATATATACAAATATATATGTATATACATATATTCGTGCATATATGATTTGGAAAAAAAAATTGTTGAGACAAAAAATTCAAAGTTATATATATTAAAAAAAAAAAAAAAAAAAAATGGTGTATATAGTCTATCCACAGAGCCATAGCTCAATTTTTACAGACAGTTGAATCCCTTTTCTATACAGGAAAGTTATGTTTTCTTTTTTTCCCCTTGAAACGGAATGCAGACGTTTTTCGATGCACCTCCAAGTGAAGTGAAGTGAAATGAAAAGACATTTTCATTCGGGTAAAAGGTGTTTCTTTTTATGAATTAAAACACTACTCCTGTGATTCTACAAAACTTTAAACAAGGCCCTCTACAAACTGAATGCAGCAGTCTCATCACTAGCAGAAGGACATTTTCGAAACAAGAAATTGGGAAACATTAAGGTAAATTTTTTAAATTTATTTTTTGTGTATTAATAACATTAATTAGTCATATAATCATATTTCGAGTTGAAGTGCTCTACATTTGAACAGTTTATAAAAGTACTGTTTCATGAATAAGTTACGTCTGTGAATTCGATGTTCTTGTTGTACCTGCTATTCATTGTAGAGATATCCAATTTAAAGACGGAAACGGGCGAATCGATTACACTTGTCACTTGTCAGCCAGTACAATGGGCAGGAAGTTGAATTTTGAAAGAAAAAAATTAATAGTTTTTGTGGAATTTTTTTTCTAATTTTATTTTTGATATTATGCCATTTGAAAGTTTTAATAATAAAAATTAAAGCTAATTTTTGAAATTTAAATCTTCCAATATTTCAATTCCCATCTCTAATACGACTGTATTTTAATCTTTTAAACTTGCCTATTGACAATTTCATGCAAATTATACCAAATCGAACAGTAAGTATTTTCAATATTGGCCATTTTGATGTGATGTCATTGTGTAACCTTGGGCATTGATCAATGATGGGAATATTGATCTGAAGTCATTGTGTTAATATTGGTATTTTGACCTGCGGCCATTGAGCAGTATTAGATATTTTGATCTGAGGTTATTAGGTCAATATTGAGCAATTTGACATGAGGTCATTTGGTTAATATTGAGAATTTTAACCTCAGATCATTTGGTCAATATTGAGCATTTTAACCTCAGATCATTTGGTCAATATTGAGCATTTTAACCTCAGATCATTTGGTCAATATTGAGCATTTTAACCTGCTATCATTGTGTAATTATTAGGATATTGATCGGAGATATTGGTTCAATATTGGCCTTTTTGATTTAAGGTCATTAGGTCAATATTAGGCAGGTTGATTGAGGTGATGGAATCAGTATTGAACCTGAGATGATTGGTCAATATTGAGCAATTTGACCTGAGGTGATTGGTCAATATTGAGCATTTTGACCTGAGATCATTGGATCAATATTGAGCAATTTGACCTGAGGTGATTGGTTCAATATTGGCCTTTTGACCTTAAGGTCATTGGTCAATATTGAGCAATTTGACCTGAGGTGATTGGATCAATATTGAGCAATTTGACCTGAGGTGATTGGATCAATATTGAGCAATTTGACCTGAGGTGATTGATCAATATTGAGCAATTTGACCTGAGGTGATTGGATCAATATTGAGCAATTTGACCTGAGGTGATTGGATCAATATTGAGCAATTTGACCTGAGGAGATTGGATCAATATTGAGCAATTTGACCTGAGGTGATTGGATCAATATTGAGCAATTTGACCTGAGGTGATTGGATCAATATTGAGCAATTTGACCTGAGGTGATTGGATCAATATTGAGCAATTTGACCTGAGGTGATTGGATCAATATTGAGCAATTTGACCTGAGGTGATTGGATCAATATTGAGCAATTTGACCTGAGGGTGATTGAATCAATATTGAGCATTTTGACCTATTGTCATTGTGTCAATATTGATTTTGACCTGAAGATTGGTTCGATATTGATTTTGACCTGAAGATTGGTTCGATATTGATTTTGACCTGAAGATTGGTTCAATATTGACATTTTAATTTGAGGTCATTATTTCAATATTAAGCATTTTTACTTAAGGTGATTGGATCAATATTGAGTATTTTGACGGTCATTGAATCAATATTGAGCACTTTGCCCTGAAGTTATTGTGTCAATATTAGGCATTTTGAGGTCCTTTGCCACTTCAACGCCATAGCTTTATATAGAGCAACACAACAAAACAAAATTTTTAAAAAAAATCGAACATTTTTTTCTGTAATTAATAAACTTTCTTTTGAATAAATATCTTTACACAAGCATTTATTATATTGGATTTAAGGGCCAAAATTAGATTTCAGTCTTCATAGTGTTTCTATTTTAATCGTTATTTTCTAATAAATTCTGCTTCATTTAACGTTGTTCGAATTCTCAAGATAAATGGATTTATTTTAGCTACTTTAAGCCCAGCGATATAGTTAAAATTCAATTACGTCTGAATCAACTCTTAGTTTAAGGACAATTTTTCCTTTTATCGACCTTATAAGCGCCTTGTTAAAATGCATCGATTTTCTGAAAAGTTTTCTAAGATTCAAATTGTCCTGTTGAAGATTTAACATGTTGTTTAGTAAAATTTATGTTTCATTTAAATAAAATTTAATCATCTTCCAAAGTACATTTTAAAAATGTTTTCTGGTGCTATCTATTTTTATTTTATTTATCTTTCATAACAGAAAGTATATAGATATAGGAGATAGCCTGTTGAGAAATTGAATGGGCTACCTAGCCAGCCATTCCTGACATTGATATCATTTGTATTAAATAAAACAACATTTTTTTTTAAAGAGAGAAAGTAGTTTGCCTAAAAATTAATTATTACTTTATAGTAAAACGTATATTCATATTCGTATTTCTTTCTATGTAATAAAGTTGTATTTAATTTTTTTAATGCTTTCAAAAAGGTTTAAACATTGTAGCTCAATATTTACATTGCTCGAATCGTGGTCATCGTTAACATATTCTACTAGCCAATAGGACTCAGCGTCAAATCCATAAACAATATTCACTGCAATCAGTGTTATCAGAAATGAGCAGATTAGATGGCAGATCTGATAGCTTATATAGCATATAGTGTCTGGTTGCGTGGTGTATGTTGTCTTTTCTGGTTTTTACCTTACACGCGCAAATATTGTATAATTATTCATCAAAACCTTCCCGGAAATCATTACCTGCTCGTCAACCATCCGTAGTCTAACTTTCAAAAAAGTTTCATGTTGTTAAACTTTTCATTGATGGTCCTGTTGTATTTTCATATGGTTCGGTTGTTAATAAAGTTTTTTTTTTAATTGTAATATATATTATAATGTGGACACTTGGTCATAGATTGTTTTTGAATTGTAATGGAGTTTTTCATATTGTTTGTTCGGAAATGCAATATAATTTCATGTTATATTACATTATTTTGTTTGTCGGTGTGCTCCTGAATATTATATTACATTACTATGTTGTTTGTCAGTGTGTTGTTCCTGAAATTTAATGTAATTCATAGTTTTGGACCACAAGTTTCATTGGTAATCAGTTCCTGAACTATAAGGACATCCCAAATGTCAATTTTAATCCCGGTCATTAACTGGAATTCATAAACTTCTTTGTGACACTGTTAGACTATTCGTCAGCGTATTGTTCCTGAAAAGTAATATAATTTCATATTGTTGGCTGTTTCGTCGGGCAAACCGTGATATTATCATCTTGACCAGGAACTGATATTTTCTTCAACTGTAATGTAATTTAATATTGTTGGACTGTTCGTCGGGGAACTGTTCCGGAGATATAAAAATAATTTCATACTGTTGGGATTTTCGTCGATAGTCTGTTCCTGAAATAAAAGTGAATTTTCATATTGCTGGGCATTTCCTCAGGTACGTTTTCCAGAAATGTGATGTAGTTTCATATTTTTTCGGGCGTATTGCTTTTCGTTGTTGGACTGTTCCTAAATTGCATTGTAATTTCTTATTGTTGGATTATTCGATGTTCCTGAATTTTTTCAATGCAATTTCATATTGTTGTACTTTTTTGTCGATGGAATTTTCCTGAAATATAATGTAATGGGCTTTTTGACAGTAGCCTGTTCTTAAAATATAATTTAGTTTCATATTTTGGAATTTTCGTTAATGGATTTTCAAAATGTGATGTAAATTGATATTGTCCTTCTATTCGTAGGTGTATTGTTCTTGAAATATAAAGTTCATGTAGTTCAGGTGTTCATTGGTGTATTGTTCCTTAAATGAATGTAATTTCACATTTCTAGTATTTTTGTCGGTGAGTCTTTTCAGAAATGCAATGTAAATTCATATTGTTGGACAATTTAAGAAAATCTAATGTATTTTCTTATTATTGGACCGTTCCTAAAATGTAATACAATTTCATATTTCTAGTCTTTTTGTCTGTGGTCTGTTCTTGATATGTAATGTAATTTCATATTGTTGGACACTGTTTGTTTATAGAATATTCCTCAAATGAAATATATTATTGGACTTTTCGTCGATGAATTGTTCTTGGAATATATTGTATTTTCATATAGAAGAGCTTCAAATTTGAACACAAGGCTAACTGATGTAAAAAAAAATGTTGTTTGTGAAATGTATATAGACATTATAGATAAAATATATGGACGTTTCAATAATCCTATATATTCAACTAAAAAGCTAAATACGAGACATTAAAAAAATTAATATAAATCTAAAATTAATTAATAACGAAATTGGGTGTTATATTGCCTAAGTATTTCTCATCTGTATATGAATGGTCTTATAACAATTTTACTAATATTCTTTCATACACCACACATTTGTAAGACAACTACTCCCTGAAAGCAATCTCAGAAAACATTACTTTCCCCCTTCCCATCATTTTAAATCATGACGTTGTAACACCATAATGGTATATACCATTATAAAGGTGGCCCTAACGAGTTCGTAGATTTTGCGCTGAGAGCGCAAGAATCCACGAAATAGGGGAGGGGGATGTTCACCTTTTTATATAACTAGTATTTTAATAAATTCAACTTTTTCTAAACTTTTAAGTTTAATAAACAGTTTTAAAAATTTTAGAAAGCTTTTAAAACGACATTTCCCTATATTCAACATAACGAACTGCTTTATTTTAAGTCGTTAACAATCCATACAGTCAGATCAAAGTGAAATAAAGTTCTGATTCGACATTTTCTGGCCTTTTCCTATGTCGTTCTCTTTTTTTCTTATTTAGAAAAAAAGATTGAAAACGCTTTGAGTAAGCTCCATTTACTTTCAAGTCTCGCATGAAAGTATACAACTTTCTTTTAATATTTCTTCCATACAATTTCTCTACGGTGTTTTATTTCAGTTTTATTTTTGTTTCGTGAACGGGCGTTAGAGAAATTATCTTTGAATAAAATTATTTTCTGTTTTAATTTAAAACCAATCTTTTCAACAATAAAATAAAAGACAAATTTTTCCAATTAATATTAATGATCATGTGCTCATAGCATATATTTATTTTTCCAAAAAAAAAAAAAATGATCAATAAATAATGATGAAATAGCATAAATATTTGTTGGAAACTGAATTGCAAAAGATTTCAGTGGGCAAAATATTTAACACCGCTTCTATATATTTTCATATTTTTCTAACAAGTGAAAAATATTTCTATATTCTTTTTATATTTAATGTTTGGTATTTTTCAAATGTTTGTTATATATATATAGCAAAAATTAGTATTTATATTTTTTTTTTTCTTAAAATATTCTGTACTATAGGGTTTATTGTTTCAGATGTTTATTATGATTTAATATTTAATAATTTGAAGCTATCAGAATAAACTATTCTTATTAGTTTATATTCTTTTTCCCCAAAAAAAGATCCAAAACTTCATTATGCAAGATATTATTCTCTCTGTATTATTTTTATGAATATATTTAATCATTAATATTAGTAATAGTAGTATGATTATTTTAAATTATCTCACTTAAAAATATATTTTAATGATTACTTATAGAATTATTATATACTATAATATTGCTGTTAAAATACTATTTCAATTTGCCGTTTTATAATAATTTGAAATCAAATAAATTATTTTACATAATTTTCCCTAAAATATAAATTTTGTATCATACATATTTTTGCCCTCTTTAATTTATAACTTTTTTTTTAATTTGACGAAAAAAACAAATAATTTTGAAATATTATTTTTTTCTTTCTATTTTACATTCAATATGATAAAATCATTATGGAGAACAATAATAATTGATTTAAACTAAAGGAACTTAATAATTCAAATCTGTATGTTAATTTAAATTTAAATTTAAAACGTTTTAAAAAAATAATGACTGAAAAGAAAAAAATTAGCCACCAGTTAAACTCCTGTTAAATAATGATGTTTCATGTTTATTTCCAAAATATATTTTTGTTACATATAAAAAGTTTTGTTACTTTCTTTTTGTCCAACAAAACATGCACATTCAAAATTCATATTTTATTTTGGAAGAAACAAACAATTTAATGTTTGTCATTACCCTAGTTCAAATACAAGTTTTTATTTTTATCTGTAGCAGAATTCTATTAATTTTTTAACAGTTCTAGCTCTTCAAGGAAGCTCAAACTCCAGCATATGAACATAAGCAACAGCTCTTCACGTGCTAATTTACATTTGTTATTTTAAATCTTTATTATACATGATTTGTATTGTTCAATATGTTCTGCTATTTTGATTACCAAAGTTACAAATATTTAGTGGAATTTTCTCCCTCCCTATAGTTGTCAAGAGAGAAGTGTCTTCTCTAGACAAAATCTAGAATCCAGCTCACCTTTGTACTTGACGCATGAAACACCAAGCCCATCATGACTTCAGTATAATTCCAATGTCATTTTTTAGAAAATTGCTTCATATTTGTTATAAATAGATCGAATGATATTAAAATTATGTAACAAATATTTTCATTAGCATTTTGTGAGGAATTGTTGACGACATCTTTTATAATCTTTTTAATTTTGCATCGTATTCTATGTCTTTATGATAACTGATCCATAAGATGGCAATCGTTTTTCGATCCTTGTATTAATAATTTTACACTTTTGAAGATAATGCATAGTATGAATATCTCTTAATCAATTATTTGAAAGTTGTTAGGCAAAGTGTCCACTTTTGTCAATGTCAAGCAAATATAGCATTGACAGTGAATGTCATATTTGCTTGACATAATAACAATAATAGCATCCATAGTTTTTTTATTAGAACCAATTACTAAAGGGATATATATAGTAGGATTTTAAAAAAAAAGAAAAAATACCTAGCAGTGCTATC
The DNA here is from genome assembly GCA_021605095.1 of Caerostris extrusa. Taxonomy (NCBI): domain Eukaryota; kingdom Metazoa; phylum Arthropoda; class Arachnida; order Araneae; family Araneidae; genus Caerostris; species Caerostris extrusa. The sequence goes on along the minus strand of BPLR01001027.1, from coordinate 131,936 downwards.
ATGATCTATATTTCAAAATCCTAATATATGCCAATCCTCAATTAAAAAAAAAAAAAATTATAAATAAATTTGTACTAAAACTGATCCATAAAATGACAATTGTTTCCGATACTTGTATTAATAATTTGAAGATAATACATATCTTGAAGAGGGCCTGAATGGCCGAGTGGCTAGCGCTCTGGCGCTCGGTTCCCCAGGTTTCGGGTTCGAGTCCCGGCGGCGCCATGGATGTTTGTAGTGATTCGGAATCCACTTTAAACCGTAGGTCCTGGTCCTAATAGAGCGTTGCAATGTTACTCCGTGGCTTATCTTCAAGTTACACGCGTCCCCTGGGTAATGCAAAGTGAGTAACGTCTGTGCAGCATTTGCCTTAAGGCATCCAAGACCAAGCTGTCTAAGTGTTTGCCAGCTGCATTAGAACAAAAAAACATATCTTGAAGATAACGCATACTATGAATATCTTTTAATCAGTTACTTGACAGTTGTTAGCCAAAGTGTCCAATATTTTTACTGGCAATGTTATATTGGCTTGACATAACAATAATAGCATCCATTTTTTTTTTTATTACAACCTATTATTAATAGATATATAGTAGGATTTTAAAGAAAGGGGGAAAAAATCTGGCATTTCATCATGATTTATAGTTCAAAATCCTAATAAATGTCAATCCACAATTAAAACCATTTTCTTAAAATGTTTTTGTAAGCGAATTTTGTGTCCCCAACTGTTTCTTTTCTATCACCACGAAATTGCTTTTATATAACTGAAAGCTATATTTAAAAATATTCAAAGCTGCGAATTCTGACGAAAATCAAAATAGGTAATCTAAAATTTAGATTTTCTCTCACGTCAGGTAATTCGATGATTTTTTTCTATTCATCTCTATATCGTCTTGAAATCTCTACATCGTTGAAGATATTTCTGTTAGGCTGCTACAAAGTTTACATCTACCGTGTTAAAAAAGATGTCAGATATTTTCTTTCGTCGATTATCTAAGCACGGGTTACTTTTTCGATTGAAAATAGATAAGAATTTTTTCACTTGTGTTATTTTGAGAATGATGTTTGATAGTATGTATTAATAGAGAGAAATTTTTTTGCCAGATATTAAAGTTTGGGTTATTTTTTTGACTGAAATTGATAAGAATTTTTCCACTTGTATAATCTTTCCTTGGATAAGATTTTTCCCCCTTTATTCTCAATATAATTGATATATTGTCTAATAGCCAAAACATTATATATCTTAATAGGGCAATAAAACTTTTTTTCAATTGCATTATTTTACGACTGATGTTCGATACACGTGTTACAGGTGGAATTAGTATTTTCTTTAGATTACGTATGATTTACATTTTAGTCTCAAATTGCATAAGAATATACATACATATTAAAACATACATTATTTTCTGTCCATATTAAAAATAACCTAAATTACATTTACTTTGAGAAGGACTAGATTGTAAAAGGAACCTCAAACAACTACTACTACCATATTGAGCCGAGGCCAACTGCCTACGACTTTCGTGACAGATGTTTTCGATCTACAGTTGTTAGCCCTACACCCAAAGTGGTGAATGACGGTGACCTGCGATTTAAAATGGGTTCTGGACGTTCCACATCCATGGCAAGAAAAGGTAGTCGAACTGAAACCCGTATGGTGAAGCGAGGGGGATAAACGGCCATCCAGACATTATGGTTACCCATTCAAATCTCAATAAAATGCAGGGCCAAGTAGAATAGTAATACTTAAATTACAGCTGTTCAACCATTATATATTGAATATATCTTTCTGTATAAACGCAAAAAAAAAGAACCAAATTAAAACTATTATTATTAATACCTAAAATCGCCATATTTATTTAATGTTAATTTAGGGAACATCGTAATTTCCATGGATTAGTGGGAGTAAGTTGCTTTCTTTTTAATCAGATATGAAATCAAATTCATCACGCCGAATACCCGAAATCTAATTTCAGGCGAACAACTGTTATTAATCATATGTACAGTAAAAATCATTTCACATAGATTGGCGGTATTATGCTTTGGGGGAACATAATTTTCCAACTAATTTAATACATTATTTTAATTACAACTGTTATTAATGTATAAATATCCAGAAAACACTCATAATACAGACCTTTCAGTTGCCCCCTAAATTTCAATGGCCTTTTTTTTTCCAATGCAGCTGGCAAACATGCATGGAATGTTTCAACAGGACAACGCCCTTGTCACAAGGCTAAAATTGTGTTGGAGTGGTTCCAGGAACATGATGCTGAATTCCAGTTAATGTCCTGGCCGCCTAACTCACCGGATCGCAATCCGATAGAACACATTTCGGATGTCCTGAACGACAGCTCAGATTCAAAGACCACCAATTCGAATATCTCGGATTTACGTGACCCTTGTTTAAACATCTGGCCATTACAATTTTTTGTCTCCGGCATCTACCAAGGACTTGACAGCTTCCATGCCAAGGCAAGCGCTGCACAGACGAAGCTGTGTTTCGCGCCAAAGGTGGGCCAACTGGTTATTAACAGGTGGTAACAATGCCCCCGCAACGCTCTTGAGTGTATAACCGACCTACTGTTTAAATCTGGATTCCGACAATAATAACTTTTTTTCCATTGCACCGCCGGGACTGATGTTCGATACTGTGTTACTAAGTACAATTAGTATTTTCCCTCTTAGATTACAGGCCTAACATTTATATTTAGTCTCAAATTGCATAAGAATATACATACATATTAAAACATACATTATTTTCGTACATATTAAAAAAAACCTAAATTACATTTACTATTAAAAAGGACTACTACTATTAAAAAGGAACCTTAATTACAACTACTACTACCATATTGAACCAAGGACCACTGCCTACTGGCAGATTTCTCCCTCAGGAGATGTTTTCTATGTACAGTTGTCAGCCCTACACCCAACAGTCAGTATTAGACCGGGACCTGCGATTTAAAATGGGTCCCGAATAACCTTCAAGCATCCATGGCGCAGCCAGGACTCGAACTGAAACCCGGGGCATCGAGAGAGCGAGGGGGATAGTAACTCGGGCAGCAGACCCCACATTATCCGGTTACCGGGAACTATTCAAATCTCATAATTTTAAAACAGCTATTATTAATACCTAATATTAAAACTTAAATTACAGCTAATCAACCATAATATATTCAATATATCTTTTATGTATAAAACTAAAAAAAACCTAAATTAAAACTGTTATTATTAATACCTAAATTAACATTAATATTTATTTAATGTGAATTTAGGTATTAATTAATTTCAGGTATTAATTGTAGTAGTAATTTAGGTTTCTTTTTAATAGATATGAAATATTGAATTACTACTACAATTAATACCTGAAATTAATTTCAGAAGCAACTGTTATTAATATATAAATTCCAATGAAAAAATCATTTCACATAAATTTTCTTTCATATACATTAAAACGGAGCATAAATTTCCAACTAATGTTAATACATTATTTTAATTACAACTGTTATTAATGTATAAATATCCAGGAAAAAACCACTATACATAATACAGACCTTTCATGTGCATTAAAAAGGAACCTAAATTTCCAACTAACATTTTTTTCCCATGCAGCTGGCAAACAGACATGGACGTCTTGGATGCCTTAAAGCAAGCGCTGATATTTCAGACGTTACTCACTTTGCCATGGCCCAGGGGCTCATTCGATTTTTTGACATTAGGCAAGCGCTGCACTACTCAGTTTTAAGTAACTATGAAGATAAGCCACGGACGCGGAGTAACAATGCCCCGTAACGCTCTACGATCCTATTAGACCGGGACCTACTGTTTAAATTGGATTCCGAACCACTACACATATCCATGGCACCGCCGGGATACGAACCCGAAACCTGTGGTACCGATCGCCAGAGCGCTAGCCACTGGCCATTCAGGCCTAACATTAATACTTTATAATAATTTCAATAACAATTAATACCTCGTTAGTACTGTAATTAATATCTAAACTACAACAAAACAAATACTCTAGACAATATATATATATATTAAAAAGAGGAATCTAAATTACAACTCATACCTTCCTCAACATCCCACAAAAAAAAAGAATGCTCAACACTCCCTCCTAATTCCTCTTCCATTCTTCTCTGCCCACTTGCTGTAATCAGGGAATGCCTGCAGCGATGTTACCAAAAATGGAACTCCCGTAATAACCTGAAGCATTATCTTCCAACCCAGTAGATGCCGGACTTTTTCCACGTGATGACCACTGCGTTTACAAGCCCCGGACAATGAATACAGAAGCCCTTGTGTCCGGCATTCCGGGAATAGTTGGAGCCCCTTTTGTCCAGAATTCTTTGCTTGGAGTTCTTATGGGGATAGTTATGCAAGTCAATCACGTGGTCCTTTGTGCGTTAAATTTCCACTCTTGTAGTTGCTGAGATGAAATAAAAACGTATTTTTAACTTTTTTGTTTCTTCAGATTTGATGAGGTTCAGGGATGTGATTAAGTTTATTATTTTTGTAATATGATAAATAAACTTAATTGTTTAGTTTGCATGGATTTCTTTAATCGATGTATAATTTTGGTGATAATGCTTTACGGATAGAGGAAAAACATCGTTTTATAATGCAGTAGATTTGCAGCTAATGGAAAATGTCAGATCCATGAATATATTAAGCAAAAAATAAATTATTTCATTTTGCTCTTTTTGCGGATATTTATGCTTATATTGTTGATTGTGATTTTTTTTATCAATAAATAGCATTAAATGTTATATTTTTACCACTTTCCTTTGTAAAACATAGAATAGGAACTTTTATTAGACGAGTGCTTTTTATACAGATAATTTTTTACAAGAAATGTTTCGCAAAACTTGAAACATTATAATACCTTACTTAACTACCATGCAGCTGAATGGAAATATTTAATGTGATAATTTTTGATGATTTCTCTGTAAAGTCAAACAATGTTTGATATTTCCTTTTGAAATAATACTATCTTTTTTTGCTTTAGCCATGTGTTTAAGTGTTAACTCATTCGATTTTGTGACATTAGCACACGGATGGAGTCGATTCAACTTCAGCTTTTAAGTCCAACGTATCAAATAACAAATAAATATTCTAAATTAAATTATGAAAAATTAATTAAGAAAATTAGTTTTTTATAATTATAATATTAAATTACAAAAAATTACAAAAATATGATTTTATAATACTATTAGAACGGGTCTTTCATATGCAATAATAAGGAACCTAATTTTCCAACTAATATTAATACTTTTTATTTTAATTTCAATAACAATTAGTATCTCGTTATTACTGTTATTAATATCTAAATTACAACTAAACAAACACTCTAGACAATATATATATATATATATTAAAGAGGAACCTAAATTACAACTGATACCTTCCTCAACAGCCACAAAAACAAAAAAAGAATGCACAACCCTCCCTCCTAATTCCTCTTCCATTCTTCTCTGCCCACTTGCAGTAATCAAGGGAATGCCTGGAGAGATGTTACCAAAAAATGAACTCCCGTAATAACCTGAAGCATTATCTTCCAACCCAGTAGATGCCGGACTTTTTCCACGTGATGACCACTGCGTTTACAAGCCCCGCACAATGAATACAGAAGCCCTTGTGTCCGGCATTCCGGGAATAGTTGGAGCCCCTTTTGTCCAGAATTCTTTTGCCGGAGTTCTTAAGGGGATAGTTATGCAAGTCGATCACGTGGTCCTTTGTGCGTTAAATTTCCACTCTTGTAGTTGCTGTGATGAAATAAAACTTATTTTGAACTTTTTTTTTTTGTTTCTTCAGATTTGATGAGGTTCAGGGATGTGATTAAGTTTATTTTTTTGTAAAAACGATAAGTGAACTTATTTGCTTAGTTTACGAAGATTTATTTAATCAATTTATAATTTTTGTGACGATGCTTTAGTAATAGAGGAAAAACATTACTTTATAATACAGTAGATTAAATGATGAAAAAGCTAACTCTTACATTGTTATGTTGTATTTTATTTAATTTTGTTATATATATTGTATGATCCGGTAACTCATTTCACGGTGACAACGTTGCAAATAATAATACAACGTTGTCACCGTAGAATAATTACCCTCCTTTGATGATCACTCTCTGTAGGAATGAGGTCTTTGATATATCTGTACTCAAACATCAATTGTATGGTTGGATATGGTTTTCTATCTCATTGGGGGCTGTTATTACGTTGAACTTTAAAATATTAAAAAATGTAATGAAAAAAATAAACTATTCAAACTATAAGTTACAAAGACGTCCTTGTGTAATATTTAATAAAATATTAAATTTTAAATAAGATATTTTTGAATACAGAAAAACAAGATCAAAATTTAATATCATTCATAATTGTATACATTCATTACTGCGAATATCATAAATTTTCTTTGAATGAGTCATCTCAATGCACTCTATCTTTGAATAACCCACAGGAAGAAATCTGGGGAACTGATATGTAATGTACGAAGTACTCTGGATAAAATATTGCCATTATATTAAATTTGATAAGCTAAAACTATTACAAAAGGAAACGTATATATAAGTTATTTTTGAGTGATTAAATTTTCAATTTTATTTTTAATTAATCTATTTCAATACACTTCTATAAGTGCACTATTTGTTGCCCACATAAATGGTACTGATTTCTTGCCATCTTCTCTGTAGCATATCCTCATTAATAGTGGCTCTGCTTTAAACTAGTCATGTCCGGTACTTAAATCCTCACGTATAAATGAAACTGAATTTCTTCACATGTTCACTTTAGCATACCCTTCATCAATGGTGGCCATGCTATCCTCTACTTTAAACGAGTCCTGTCAGATACCTAAATCCTAATCCTAATAAAAATGTAATGAGTTTTTTTTTTCCATGTTCACTGTAGCATACCTTCATCAATAGTGGCCATGCTATCCTCTGATTTAATTTACCATGTAAATCCTCAGATATAAATGGTATGGAATTTTTCACATGTTCGCTTTAGCATACCTTCATCAATGGTGGCAATGCTGCCCTGATTTAATTTACTCATGTAAATTCAAATTAAATGGTATGTCAGGCATCTAAATGGTCATGTATAAATGAAATGGTATAAATTCTTCATATGTTTGCTGTATCATACCTTCGTCAATTTATCAACTGCTTTAAATGAAAATGTTATGTCCCTTACATTTGTTCTATACATGATATCTGTAATTTAGTGCCAAAGTAAGAAATCAAGGGGAGGATATATGATTCACGAAATATTTAGATTTATTAAGTTTAAGCTATCATTTATAGAACTAATGTATATGACAGGATAAATATAAACAGAAGATTTCTTATTGTATTGTATTAATGAGGATATGCTATGGCTAACATTGGCAATAATTGAGTACCATTGCTATATGCATCATGCATTTCATAGTATGTTTGCATATAGAGATGAGTTGCAATAAATTAAATTGCAGTAAAATAATCTTCAAAACTTTTTTCTGATGCAGCTGGTAAATACATAGACAGTTTTCTTTTATGTCAAGGGCTGCAACAACGTTACTCACTTTGCACTACCCCGGGGTGCGTTTAGCTTGAAGATATGTTTACGGACGCGAGTAACACTACCCCCGGCAACGCTCTACGGTCCTATTAGACTGGGATCTACGGTTTAAAGTGGATTCCAAACCAGTATAAACCTTCATGGTACCGCCGGGACTCGAACGCCAGAGCGTTAATCACTCGGCCATCAGGTCCTACCTTTAATATATATGTCTCATTTTGTAATAATTTTCATTTATGAGTGTTTCAATTATATGAGTAAAATATTCCCTTCGTAATATATATTTTTGAAATTGTAAACACAAGTTTTCAACACCCTTGTTGGCTATAGGGGTGTCTTGCCCTCCGCTCTGCTGATGTTGATTATCCCATAACAATTGTAATGATCACAATTAATTTTTTTACATAAATTATATAGTACATGAAAAATTATATTTTAATCGTTTCCTTCCAGGGCCAGAGGTATCTCTAACAGAAGGTCTGACATCACCAATGGATATTTTATCATTAAATTTTCTTCAATGGAGAAAGAATAGGCTGATAAATGTTTCTTCAACTCGTCCCATGTAATTCCTGGATTTTTTTCAAGTATTCATTTAAAATCCAATGCATTCAATCTCACGGTGTTATTCTGATCTTCAGTGTGGCTTTATCACCACAAAGCCGCTGAGGATTGCGACTACTCAAAGAGGCTACGAGATTTTTGTTTCTACATAATTATTATATTAATGAAGTAATTGGATAATAAACAGCAAAGCGTGTGAATTTGAACAAATGAAGCACATGCTAAATAATTATACATTTTAAATATGAAGCAAGATGATACCATACAAAAAAGGAACATATGGTTTTTCTTTTTTGATATTTTAAAAATAATTGATTCAAAAAAATTTAACTTCATGTGTTTATGTATACTTCTAAATACTACAATTTTTGGATTCATTAATTTTTTTTTTGTTGTAAACAATAGATATCAAATAACTGATGTATGATTCTTGTGATGGTTGATTGGACATTTAATTATATCTTTTAATTTGAAACAATTCTAAATTGTTTATTATCGGCTTCTAATTATATAAAAGGTTCGGTAAGATTTATGTGCCTATTTAATATATTTCTAAAATGGCTTATTGTATATTTTGTAGTATTATAAATATTTTTATTTGGTTCTAGAAAATTCATTTATTAAAATACGTCAGTAGATTAATTTATATTCTTTTCAATAGTTTTATTTCAAGAAAAATTTTTTTAGCTCATTTAAACATTTTTGAAAAGTTATAAATTTGCATCAATATTGTGTAATATGTTTTTTTTGTTTTTTTTTAAATTGATATAGTCATTTAATAGCATACTAGGGGACAAAATTGTTTCTTATATCTATGCATTTGTATAAAAAATTATTGAAGTAAAAAATTAAAACCTAATAAATGTTATTTTCAAACAGAACTATAAAATTAATTTAACTCTAATTATTACATTTAGCTTTAAAGTTAAATGTAATGAACCTGTACTTATAATATAAAAATATATTTCATTGTTACTATTGATGTAAATTCTTCACTGTAACTTAATTGCACAAATCTTGCACACATAATATCAATTAAATATTATTTAAGATGACATTTGTTATTATTCATTTTCATAATATTCCATATCAGTCAAATTACTTGCATAATAATAAAAAATTTTATGAAATTTTATAAAAATTTAAAAGGAAAAAAATAAAGAATTTTCTTTTTATATACATTGATATAGTATCACAGCAATGTATGTATTTATATATAACTGAGATATTGGAAATGTTCACATTAAATTCATCCGTACAATTTGTGTTAATTATATAAAAATCTGATGTAATTAATACTGTATTTGAAAATATATGTATTTTACGATTAATATCACTGGGAGTATAAATTGTATTCTAATCTAAAGCATTTGTGATGATGTCTGACTGCTGTGGCAACTTGTATATTTTCTATCACCCGAAATTAAAAGATTGTATAATATAAGGAAAATAAAGTGTTTTTATGAAAAAAATTTAGCTTTTTATATTTTAATAATGCCATTTATTACAATATACAATATATTTATCATTTATTCAAGTTAAACCATGTTTTGTTTTTGTCACACTTTCTAAGTAAGTATATTAGCTTACATGAATTTTTAAGATGATTTTTTTTAATGAAGAATAAACAAGTGATTTAATTTTTACTTTCTATTTATTTTATTTTTCACATTTACAGCATTTAGCAAACCAGAATAAATTATGAAACAATAAATATACAAATATTTTTTAACATAGCGTGACAAAAAGCGTTAGTGAACGTTACTAATAAATGGTGTTTGAAAAATATATTAAATATTCACGGTAACTATCCATGAATTCACGTATTTTATGATTTAGTCTTACAAAATTTTCATTATGGCCTTTTAGAGGATTTTTAAATTATACTTGTGTAAGGTGGTGGTTGATAAAAACCAATTTAATAATATTTACAAAGCAGTTCAGTATTTACGAGAGACTAGAAGTCTCTAGTAATCAAATGGAACTTCTTTGTAAATAAATTAAATTCAGTTTTACTTTTCAATATTTTCAATTCAATCCAATATTCAGTTCAATATTTTCTATTCAATTCATTTCAGTTTTTTAAATATTCATTCAGTTCTTTATAAATATTCAATATACATTTCGGTATTACAGTATATTTACAAAGCTGACATAATTGTTTTAGGTAGCCACCTATACAAACCAATATTACAATATTTATTAAATATTGTTATAACGAAGGATACAATATAATTAGTGCTGACATATTTTATTGCTAAAGAATTGCTTAGTAAACAGAACTCTAAATTCTGTTTTTTTTCAGTTGGAATAATTTTAGTTTAATAAAAATTAGGTGCTTATAAATGTCAAAGTCTTTGCACAGTCTAATTTTCTGGAATTCATATTTTCAATATTTGTAAATGTCAACTTATTTTCTTAAAAAAACAAATTTGTAATTATCATTAGTAAAATTCTGATTAGTATTAAAATATTCCCCTTTTTTAAACAATAAACGGTTTTAATATTTGAATAATTGTTCAAATTTCTTTTAAAGTTATTTAGATATCACATTTATAGTTTTTTTTTCTTGAATAAATTTGCGGATATAATAATATAAAAAATTATGTTTAATTGAAATGCATTCCGCTAAGTCAACCATATTAAATTCCATAGGAGTATTTATAATATTGTTATCATATGATATTAAAATCAATATAATAACAGCAACAACTAAGACTTACACAATTAGCAACTTATTGCAGCATGTGCAGTTATGTTCACGTTTTATTTATTATTTTCTCATTTAAATAAAAAAAGATATTGTTATTGTAAGAATAAAGGAAATGAAATTAGTTTACATTTAAATCGCCAAATGGTAACATATTGAACAAATTACACATAATAATTTGTAGATCTGTGGCTGCAAACCTCATGCATTGTTTTCATGTACAATTGGTGGAACATGAAAAATATTAGTAATATAATTGGTAAAGCCAGATTAGAAGTAATAGGCTAAAACCTAATTAATCAGCCATTGATTTTCAATAGCCATTGGAAGGATGAATAGGGGTAGCTTCAATTGTAATAGAGCACCCGTAGGTAGAAGTCTGACTTGGCCTCGTGACGCTGAATAAGTAGGGGCAGCGCCTTCCGAGAAGACTTGTATGGGGAAGTATCCTGCTTTTTGCGTATATTAGGGGAGAAAAACACGGAAAACGACCAAGTAATCTGACTCACGAGGCAACAGGCTGAACATTCAAACACCATCGAGCCTCTTCGTTTTTGAAACAGTGTCTACAACAAAGTCACCGGCAGATACCTCAGCTTTGATACTCACCAGTGCCACTTGTTGCCAATGAGCCACCAATCGGGCGATGCTAACTGCATCTTTTATAATTAAATTATAGGGATAAAGTAGATTTTATTTTTTTTTTTTTTTTGTTATTCTAAAATTTGCATATTTTAAAATCAAATATACTGCGTCAAAATCTATTTTTGAAGTTGAAAAATAATTCATATAATGTAATTATAAATTTTATAAATACACATTTTATTAATTATATTATATATAATAATTATATTGTATTAACAAATTCATGGTACATAAATACAAACTTTTAATTTACACACTATTTAAATATGATATTTTCATTTCCATTGCATAACATTTTAATATTATTCTAATAAAAAAATGTCATATGACACCATAATAAATCTTTCGTACTTTAAACACTACTTGAAAATCTCAATACATGCATTCTTTTTTAAATAAAAAGCATACATCTATAATGCATGCAATAAACAATTTGCATAAATGTAAGATGTTTGAAATATGGCAACAATATTTTAAGGCAAGTACGTGAGAAGGCAACTTAAATTTAAAACTTCCACTACGAAATCTAACTTGTGAATATTCTGCACAGATTTTTTTTTTTTTGTCATTGAAATTCATAAATCATATGACAAACTCAATAATATATCACGACTTTCGAATAAATTTTTATAAAAAGTTAAAAGTTTGAAGCATATATTTTTTACAAAGACTTTACGACTTCAATGTCATTTATGATGCAAAAATTTTAAATATGATATATAGCAAAAATTTATTCTCTCATACATAATTTGTAGAACATACTTGTTATCAAAACTGCAATAAATTAGAAAAAAAACCATGAAGAAATCATCTGACAAAAGCATTAAATTCAATTTATAGATTTCCTACTATACAAGAGAATGAATAAAATTGCATCTAAATAAGCAATTCCTTACGTCATCTAAAAATTTCAGCTACTTCCTTTCATTTTTCTTAAATCATTTCTACGAAAAGATAATCCTAGAATTCTTTTTTAAAATATGTCAAAGACTGTTTCAAAAAGAAGAGAAATTATAGTGAGCTATAAAATTTCATGGCACATAAATTTTGGTGGCAACAAAACTGTAACATTAAAGAAATATTGAGAAGCATATAAAATAGAGCACATAACCCGTAAATAAAAAAAAAAAACAAAAAGGCTGGTCCCAAATATTTGGAAAAAATGTCGCCAGTGCTGTTTTAGTGTATGCATCTGAAGAAAAATTCTTTTTCAGAACTATTTTTTTTATTATATTTTATATACAAAACTTTTAAAATTATAAACAATGAACAAAAAAGTAAAAAATCAAAAATCAATCTTACTGTTTTTTATTCATTCACATACTTAATGAATTTAGATTGTGTGCTTTGAAAAAAGGTAATAAATATTTTAAAATAACGAATCTAACTGAACCAATCCTGTTAAATATCTTAAACTATTTTTAATTACTGTTCTATATAAAATAATATTGATTTAAAAGTAAATAGTTATTATAATAGTTATTATATAGTTTTCTTTACAACAATATTAATTACTTATTAAACAAAACTATTAAATGCACTACACATCTAGAAAAACAAACTCTATATAATACAAAAATAATAATTTCCTTCAGTAAGTAAAATAAACAAGCATCTTATATAAAAATTAATTAATGTTTCAAAGCATTCAATTATACTAAAATGATTTTGTTTCGATAAATTACTAAAAATTACTTTTGTTTCTAAAGTTTTTTCTTCTATTAACTACTAAAATAATTTTTTTCAGTCTAATATCAAAAAATATTTTTTTGTTCCAATGCAGCTGGCAAACACTTAGACAGCTTGGTCTTGGATGCCTTAAGGCAAGCTCTGCACAGACTTCGCACTCTGCACTTCGCATTACCCAGGGGCGCGTGTAACTTGAAGATGCCTGGGTACGGACGTGGAGTAACAATGGCCCCGCAACGCTCTACGATCTATTAGGACCGGGGCCTTACGGTTTAAAATGGATTCCGAACCACTACAAACATCCATGGCACAGCCGGGATTCGAACCCGAAACCTGTGGTACCGAGCGCCAGAGTGCTAGCCAAACGGCCATTCAGGCCCCCTTTCAAAAAATAAAAAAAATCAAAAAATTATCTTTCACATCCATTATGTAAGCTACTAATACTAAACATAGATACACTGCATGTTACCTATATTTTTCTTTAATAAACCAATTGCCTTAGAATTTTATATATCTAGTAGAAAATTAACAATCATACAAATATAATTATTATTCATACTAAATTGTGTAAATACACTTATTTTACATAAAATGTTCAAATAAAATTTCAAAACAATAACTTGTACAAAATTAGCTTTATTTTTCAATGTCAAACAATTTTGAGTATTACAAATTTTCCCCTTTCATGTGAATTGTAAGCTGGCAACACTGAATCACTTCTTAATAGAATACAATACACTTCAATAACATACACTTCAATAAACTGAATGTTCTGGGTTTTTATATGTCTACAAGAAAAATAGCAATCATACAAATATAATGACTATTCATATTAATTTGTATAAATACACTTCTCTTATAGAAAAGTGTTCAAATAAAGTTTTCACAACAATAAATTGTACAAAATTAGCTTTTTTGTTTTAATGTCAAACAAATTGGTTATTACAAACTTTCCTTTTTCACTTGAATTGCAAGCTGGCAGCACTGAATCATTTCTTACATGTCCTCCAATCATTATCTTTAATAAACTGAACCTTGTGGATTTTTATATGTCAAGAAAAATAACATCATACAAATATAATGATTATTCATATTAAAAATTGGGTAAATAAAATTATTTTAAAATAAATATTCAAATGAAATTTCAAAACATAAATTGTACAAAATTAGATGCTTTTTCAATTAAATGTCAAACACTATGAATATTAAAAAATTTCATCTTTTCATATCAGCCATTAACTGATAATACTGAACTACTTGATACAATAATCATATCTTTTTCTTTAATAAACTAAATAAATTTTTTTAAATTTTCTCAGTTAATTTTATAATAGATTTTTTACTAGACATTAAAATATTAAGAAATGTTTAAATTTTTATCCAATTGATTAATATAGTAGAATTGAACTACTACTAACAATCTCATTTTTAAAAAAATACAGTATGCCTTTTAAACATACTCTATTTATAGACAACAAAGTAATTAATAATAGTTCTGAAATATGATAATTAAAGTTCTTAGCAAACTGTTAATAATTAACCAATATCCACATGTCCTTTCTTTTCTTTGATAAACTAAATGTCCTGAATTTTTATGTTTTCTCTTATTTTATGCTGTAGTTTTCACTGAATATTAAATTTTAAAGAAATGCTGACAATTGTAATTTTTAAGTAGTTATTAATAATTCCAAAATACGATAGTTAAGTGTGTGTTAATAAAAAAAATAACCATATTTTAATATCGTCATCGTGATTAATTTTTTTTTTTTTTTATATTTCTTTCTCTCTCAGGTTGGGAACCAATTATAAAAAGTAATTCATTTTGTAAAAGTATTTCAAGCACATAAAAAATAATAAAACCGAAGTTTATAAAGCAGTTTATTGTAAAAATAGTTAGGAAATATTAAAATGTACTTCAAAAGAAGTAGTCTATAAAAATGTATTTTAAACGAAAAATATTTCTCTCTCATTCTTTATAATTTGACTTTAAAAAGTCTAATTTCTAAAAAAATGTCTGCATTTATATCTAAACAAAGAATTCAAGACAAAATCATGCAGATGAATAGTTTTTGAACAAATTTCAAGCCAACAGAATTAATTTCAAGCCAGCATATAATTAGTTCCCTATTTTTATTTTTATTCCTTTAAGTAATTTTTATATCATTTGAATGGGATCAAACATTCTCTTTATAATATATTTTAATTAACATTTTTTAAAAAAAAGATTTATTACTAATTACTTTTATGCTTCTTTTGTGGGAATATCAAATAAAAATTGATTAAATAAAAAAATCAACCAACACATATTTTTTTCATAAATTCAAATGTTTGGAAAAGGTTGTTTATAAGTAACAGCTGAATAACGAAAATATAAATAACACCAAAAACAGTTTCACATTCCTTTTCTCACCAATAAAAATGCAAAATATAAAAATTATCGTCCATATACAGAAAAAAAAAGAAGAGAAACTCTAATAATTCTTACTACATATGTTATGCATTATCTCTTTTAGTAAGAAGAACTTAGAATCTTCAAAAACAATCATAGTTTTTATATAGTTTTGTTTAATCAAACATAATTTATTTTATCTTTATTAATATTGCAATACTATCACACCAATACTGCATTTCCACTTCTCTTGCAGATCCAAAAGCCTTGTCAAATCTAAACTTAAAATTCCATCTAAGATTAAAATAAATACCAAATTACAAAACTAAATGTCGACAGAAAAATAGCTCTACCCTCACAAGTTTAAACTCCAAAATATGGTATTATTCTGCTCATGGCATTAAAATATACAAAAATGGGGCAACTGCCCTGATGTAGAGCTTACTCCTCATTCTGTGTTTGATTGCCCAGCTGTTGCAGCTGCCATACATTACCTGGACCATTCCTCGGAAAAGGATTTATACTCCTAGCTGACAATCAACACAACCAATATTATTCGGGAGCGCACCAATATTTGATTTTCTTGCACTCTTCAAGGGATACTAAAACAGCAATAGCAACCATACCAATTTACATGCAAATTTTGATATCTTTATTATTTGGCATATTAAACTAGATAAATGACTCACATATGTCATGTTCCCCCTCAATAAGGGTACTAAATTGTTAAATTATTGTTACCCATCTAATGCAACTTGCTGTTGGACATTAATTATATTATAAGATTTGCTTCTATATTTTCGTTGATACGTTATAATACGATCGAATTTTAGTTTCTTATGTAGCTTCGCTGGCCGAATGGCTAGCGCTCTGGCGTTCGGTGCCACAGGTATCGGGTTCAAATCCCGGCTTTGCCCATGGGTGTTGCTGTGGTTCGGAATCCACTTTAAGCTGTAGGTCCCAGTCCTAATAGGAGCGTTGCGTGGGCATTGTTACTCCGCGTCCGTGGCTTACCATCAAGTTACACGCGCCCACTGGGTAATGCAAAGTGAGTAACATCGGTGCAGCCCTTATGGCGAAAGATCACGGTCTATTTGCCAGCTGCATTAGAAGAAACATGTAGCTTCGTATTTAAATTTAAATGTTTTCTTGAAATCAAATTATAATTTGTAGTTCAATAAATTTCTGTCATAGTTACTTTCTTGGGGTTGTTTTTTTATTTCGTATTTAAACTTAAAAGACATTGACAACTATGTCAACTTTTAAAGAATTATTTTTTGTGAAGTCTTGCAAACTAAAATCCAGCTCAAATTTTATCATATCTAAGCCGCTTCTATATTTATATTTTTAAGCATTGAATTCTTCAAATCGTGTACTAAATTGAAATCCGCAGTTCAATTGAAAAAGACGTTCTCATATTTGCCTTGCTTCTTGCTGGCACGTTTTTGAAATCGCTTGTAGAATTTTAATCCATGCAGTTAGGTCACACTTTAAAGACAATTTTTTCCATAAGAGCGCAATGTTATTTAAGTAGTAGGTTTTGGAAATCATATGCAATTACGCCTAGTCTTGCTCTTTTTATGGATATTTTTATATTTAAAGTTTTAAGCTATTCAATTTCAATAGAAATATTTATTGAAATTATAGAAAACTTATGGCAATCCGATTCGTTTTCCATTTCGCATTTAAGAAGATATTTTAGTTTAAAACTTTTCTAGTCGATGATATGTGTTTAAAAATCGAGTAAAAGTTAAGAATCCATCAAGTTTAATTATATTAAAAAAAACATACTGACATGTTTTTCTGCTTTTCCTTGAAAAAAATTATGAAGAAATTCAAGTTTATGTTTTTGCGTCGTTTTTTTTTTGTTTTCTTGAAATCATCTACAAACTTTGTTATATTAAACCTGTCATATTAAAAATGAATAACTGTTTAAATGCGAATTTTTTAATTTCATCTTCCTTTTCATTTTCAAAAGAAGCAAATTTTGAAATAATGAATGATCTTGATATCTTATAAATAATAATACATATTTTAGATATTTTATTAGTAATGCTGCACCATGTATGTTTTGCTATTTCTTACATTAAATTTATACAAATTTAATAGTGATATTAAATGCTTGGACAACACATCAAAATTACTTTCCATTTCACCATCTCAAATATCTTATTTCATCAATTTTTTTATATTTTATTATTTATCTGTAAATAGTATCTGGTAGATCCTGTTTAGGAGCTGATGAACAGAAACTTCCAATGTCTCGGATCTTGTAAATCTATCACAAAAATTACGGAGACTTCAGCAAGTCCCATAGTGGGATATTTTTACTTTCCTCCACACCTCCATCCCTGTACCTAGAGCATTGTAGATAGTTAGAAATTGTCCAATCCGTTAGAAAAGCGAGGAAGGATTATCTGAGTTCCTTTCGTAAACAATGAACAGTCCACCGATGGGTGTTAAACACAACACCGGGAACGACTTTTAGGCATAATTATTCCGCTTTTTGTGTGTCATTTCGGAGAAAAAACTCCAAACAGGCAACCTGAGGTGAGATATGCTTTAAATACATTTTCACAATCGGCCATGAGTCATCTCGTTTCAAAAGGCATTGACTAACACAACACCGCCTGCAGAATCTAACGTCCTGAGTTCTTCTGCTCCCCCCCGTCCCCAGCATTGCAAGTTTTCCCTGAAGCACAAATAGGGTTCATTCATTATTATTTGTAATATCCATGGTCATAAACCTTTTCTCAATTTAACTTCAACAGATTCCAATGCCTAAATCTTTGTGTAAAGCGCGATTCTTCAGACTCAGCAGCACACACAGATATATATATATATATATATATATATATATATTTGATAAATTTAGAATATTTCAAACCAGTTTGTAAAAATTCTGGATTAACTTTCTGCAATTTTCATCAAAAGTATTCTCAAGAAGATCAATGATATGAGATCACTTAGGAAAACGAATTTTAAAAAGCCAGAAATGTTTTCGATATTAATTTTTTTTTATATTTCACAACCTTATTCTGATCATATCTCAGAATTATCAAATGCTACGTAGCAACTCGTTTAAAAGTAATAATTCATCTAACTGAAACTTCACAAGATAACAATTGCCTTTCATGTTTTCCATTACATATGAAACTCCATTGTACGTGTCTCATTTATATTTCTAATGAAATTAAAATCTCTATTATATACAAAATTCATTGCTTTTATACGTTGGTAAGCCTGGAGTTTCATGTATGTTGAGGCCATATGGATGGCCGTATACCTGGAGGCTTGTTTCATGCATACGGCCATCAGTACATTGATGGGCGATTATTGGCTTTTGTAAATGATATCCACTCATATTACGTCAGGGAAAAAAATCCAAAAAACTTTAAAGAGAAAGGTTGATTTTCTACTTCGTAGCTGGAAGAATAAATATGCTCTTACTGTCAATATCGTTTCTGAAGACAGAATAATCGGCCAGACGATGTGAACTTGCTCTTCTTTGTTGTAAGCACCATCATTAAGTCATGTCTCTGGTTCATACACTATTTAATATTTATTTTTTCTTAACAATGTCAGAGGTCTCTAACTGTGTTTTTGAACATGCTTTGAAGTCACATATTTCTGCTGAACTCCTGGCTTTTATTTCTGGAATTCCTGTTTCGTGCCTGTTTTTTCTACAATTCAAGTCTTACAAATCCAACTAGGATTATTCAATCTCTATCAATATTTGCAATCCAATCTACATAACTAAAAATCTACAATAGATAATATCCAATGTCTACAATCCTATTCAACGAGTGCTACTAATCCAAGAGCATAAATATAATGCAATCTTTCAAAATGAAGCTCCTGTGAGAAATTTGTCTTCGAGAATTGATTGATAGTTACTTTTCTGTAGAACCATTTACACAATGCCAGAACACTGAGAATAGCTGCGTTTTCGGAAAGTAGAAAAAGCATGAAAAATATATCTATGTTATTTATGTATGATGATAAGGATTACTAAATTCAAGGTTTACCTATCATGACATACAAAAAGAAATGGACAACTAATTCTTAGTTTGATGGATACTTTCTCTGCTAGACCATCTGCACCGAGGCATTGGACACCCAGGCTGCTTTTGATAAGAATGGAATACGGGAGAATTAACCCAAGAAGTAAATTTCTTGAACGTCAGTACGTGGACTATGAGTTTCAGGGCCATTAAAAAGCAACCACCTATCCTAAATGGTTAGTTAATATGGGACTTTTTATGCCCCTTAATAGGCTAAAATAAAGTAAAAATGTAAGAAAAGTTAAATTTAAAATAAAGGAAGGTGACTAGAAAAGTTTTGAACAACATTTAGATTTTCCACGATATATTTCAAAATGTGGTACAATATTCTAAAAAATATCTGCCCATTTCAATGCTTCTCAGCATTATTTAAATTTTCTCTCCTTTAATTTAACAAGCAAATTTTCCATATGTCACAACAGTAATTTAAGAATATTCTCACAATAAAAATATAAAAATATATATATAAATCCCACTCATTTTGTGAATTTTATGCATTTTTCATGATTTTTCCGCCGTTTACCTCAAAACTCATTCTACCCCTATAAAACAAGAATCCTAGTTGTTCACTACAAGACAAGAATGAAAATTAGTTTTGAATTTTAAATTTCAAAACTGCTTGCTGGGTTTTTGTATTGCAAGCACCCATGCATTTTGCAGCCTTCTCATGCAAATTGCTTAAGAAACCAGAAACTGGATGCATTAGTCATGAAAATATGCGATAGACAAGACTAAACCATTTCAAACTTAGAGAATTAACCATTTCATTCCGCCATCTTTTACATAAATTATATTATAAATGTGCACGAAAACTTCTAACTCAGAGAAATCATAAAAGTTTTGCTTACAAATAAAAAGTATAATTCATTTGTAAAATATATAATTTGCATTTTAAGTTTATTTCTAGGGATATAACTGGAGTATTTTAGAGAAAATAATTTTGACTTCCTACATTTTTAAATTCAATGCGAATTTTCAAGTAGAAAAAATAAACTGCTTTCTTTAAAAAAAAAAAAAAAAAAAAATTGATGGAGTAGACAAAATTATAAACAGCAAAATTTCAGTCAAAATTATATTTTAAAAAATTATTTTAATAATTTGAAAAAAAAAAAAATCAA
Source organism: Caerostris extrusa (assembly GCA_021605095.1). NCBI lineage: Eukaryota > Metazoa > Arthropoda > Arachnida > Araneae > Araneidae > Caerostris > Caerostris extrusa. The sequence goes on along the minus strand of BPLR01001027.1, from coordinate 111,189 downwards.
TATATAATTTTTTAAAAATTACAAGTTAATAAATAAAATTGTGCTTAAATAATTTTTGTAATTTCTTATCGTAATTTCTCAAATTTTTCAACAATAATCTTAACAATGTCAACTTACCAAAAAATCAAACCATAGTTACTTTACTGCATTTTACGTCTACTGTTTCTTCGGGCCTGATGGCCGAATGGTTAGCGCTCTGGCTGATGCTGATCGGGTGCCACAAGTATCGGGTTCAAATCCCGGTGTCGCCCATTGGTGTTTGTAGTGGTTCTGAATCCAATTTAAACCGTAGGTCCCGGTCCTAATAGGAACGTAGAGCGCTGCGGGGTAGTGTTATTCCACGTCCGTGGCTTATCTTCAAGCTACACGCAGCCCCTGGGTAGAGCAAAGTGAGTATCGTCGGTGCAGCCCTTATGGCATAAATGATCACGGTCTATTTGCCAGCTGCATTAGAAGAAAAAAACGTCTATTGCTCGAAGATTCTTTTAAAATATACAACATCTGGATATTAATCCTTTATTTAAATATTTCCGAAAACAATTTTGGGTACTATTTCTTTCAATGGACATAATCTTGAAAAAATGAGAGATTTTATTTAGTAATAAAATAATGATAATGATTTTAATGAATTAAATGACTGCATTATTTCTCCATAAATTTAAAAAGAAATAAAATATTTTGTTTAGTCAAAAGAGGTGGAGGATAATAATTCAAATGATTAATGATTACATGATTAGAAACCCTTTTTACCAATAATTACAAATGAGTTTGATTTAAGCATAATTTATAGATGTCCCGGTAACAATGCGAAATTTTTAACTAGAACGGTGTAATCATTTTCTCTTCATTTATTAGCTAAATCTGGTTATGGTTATTTTGAAATTTTATTCATCTAACTTTTATTTTAATATTATTCAAAGTGATTCATCGGTCACCGGACGAACCATGAGGCATGGCTCTGCTTAATAGCCAAGTATTTTTTGTATAGGAATGAATGGTGACAGTAAAAGATTCAGGCAAGAACATAAAAAATGAGACATGAAAAGAAAATTATTTACTTACAATATCATTGCACAGAGCTTCTTTGATTCAATCTTTACAATAAATGATCAAAATTAATCACCCGTGCTCAGTAGCATCTAAGGAGTAAATCGCGAACATTTCCAAAGAAGACACAGTAGAGTAACGAGGTTTTACTATTGTGCCCAAAAAGTAAGACCAATTATTTTTTTCATAAACTCTTTATTTATTCTTCAAAATTTATCAAAGCAATTTCAAAGCAATCCCCTCCGGACGCAATGCGCTTTTGCCAACTTTTTTTCCAATTCTCAATGCATGTTAAAAAGTCATCGGCAGGGATGGCAAAGTGCGTGGCTCAAGTTTTTTGAGTTTAGGAAATAGTCAGAACTTGCATGGTGTGAATACGGTGGTTGTAGAACAATATGGGTTTCATTTTTGGCGAAAAAGTCATAAAAATCAATGCAGTGTGAACTGGCGCATTCAGTATTTTCGGTAAAAATCGAGATTTGACGCGTTTCAAGACCAAAATGAAATTGACCAATCCTTTTGAAATTCCAACATCTCTAACTGTAAATCGATGGTTTGCAAGCACCAAATCTTTAACTTTTTGGACGTGAGCTTCGTTGATTGATGGTCGACCAGAGGCCTCTTCGTCTTCAACGCGTTCTCTGCCTTCTTCAACTGCTTGAAGCACTTGTAAACATTTCTTTCCGATATAGGAATGCACACCGAATGCCTTCTGCAACATTCTATACATTTCCACAAACAAAGTTGAATGCAAGTTCTTTGCTCAATTCATTCAGACATTTCAAAAATCGCCGGAATCAGTTTTAGCGTCTCACAAAGCCAAGTTTTACTCTAATAACTAATATATATTTTGACGTGAAATTTCCCGCAGATATCAAGGACAGTACCAGCTACCTAAAAAAAAAAGAAAAACAAATTGAAATTGCATAGCCGCGGGAAATTTAAATTGAAAATTGGTTTTACTTTTTGGATGCAGTAATAATTGGGTCAACTTGTATCTGGTAAATAAAGACACGGTTTAAAACACAGATAAAAAAAATAGGCTGCGTATCAATGTTGCCATTCAGATGACTTGAAACTCATCGCTTGAAGGGTTTGAAGAGTATTCGTTTCAAAGTGTGTTCATTCTTCCATACATCACTTCTATTCTCCCTACATTCCTATACAAAAAATGTATGTTTTAGTAAGCTGTAACACACCTCAAAGTTTTTCCCATATCCATTGAATCATCCTATATAATTTTAAACTTTAATTATTAAAAGCTAAACTTATTTTAATTGTAGTTAAAATCCATCTGAAGTGATCTTTACTTCAGCATTGTATTTGAATCTGTCTAATACGGCTTCTTGACAATTTTACATACTGCAGTTGGTCAAACTGTAATTTACATATGAGTATTACACAATAAACCTACAGTCTTCAGTGTAATTAAAGAGAGTTTATTCCTGATAACCTTCTTTAGTCTCTCATGAATGATGCATTAAGAATGAGATAATATTCTGCTTAGATAAAATATTTTTTGAAATAGCAAATCTATTTAAAGTGTGAAATAACTCGTTTTAAAATAAAAGTAAGAATTGAAGTTTTGATTTGCGATTCCTCTATCATATATATATCTTATATGAAAACAAAGAATTTCAATAAATTCTGGTACATAATAACTATTTCCTTAAAAGGATCAGTCTGCAAGATTCAAATAAAAATTGTAAAGTATGTCTTTTAAAAACAAACTATGGGTAGAATTTGCATTATTTGTGTATTCATATATTGTAACAGACACTTTATAAATGAAAAAAAAAAAACTTTTTATTGCTCTAAAAGCATGAAAATCGGACTTATATATTGAAATGGATTTTCTTTTTCTTTTTATTTTAACTGTAGCGTTTCACAAATAGAAATTGAAATAAAAATAAATCAATAGATTTACATATTGAAAAGTATCGTATCAATTTTTTACAAAGAACCATATTGAATTACCTTGAAAGTAGGTTTTTTTGTATCAATTTTTGATGTAAAAGTTACCCAAATATTTAATGTTCAGATACATGTCATCGATTAAATTAAAACTTTTTGCGATATTGCTTTCTACAGTTGTGATGACTTTTATACTGGTTATAAACTAAAAATATTTCCATCGCTAGATAATGGGATGTCACTGCCTTCGTACAAAATAGTATTTGCAACCCTTCTAAAAAAATCTAAAGAGTCTAAAATTTTATTTTTAAAATGCTATTAAATACTATACATGTGCACCAGCGTATGCCAGCTGCATAAAATAAAGCATCTTTAGTTTTGGTGCATTTTAATAAATTATACCCGTGAAAAGTGTAAATTACCTATTATCAAATGGTAAAGGAATAATTATTCTGAATAACTATTTATATAAAAAAGTAATATAAAAAATAAAAATATGTTTAAAAAACACCATCACATAAATTAACCATTTTGATGTCGCATACATTTTTATGGTCATTTAAAACTGTATATACGAAGCTGTTACTCCACCAGATGGCGCCACAAAAATATTTTTATTTAATTAAAAAATTAGCAGTGACAATTTTTTTCAAGATTTTCGACTACACACCAGATAATAAAAAATAGAACATAAAGTGAAAAACACTTAGTACGCTGCGATTTATAGTTTCCAAATTACACTAAAACATTTACACATACCACTGACATGTACCTTTTATAGGTATATAAATTACAAAGAATAAAATATTATTGCATATAACATTCACTACTGCTAACACTTATAATTTTTAATTTTGACTTTTTTTATTATTAAAGTTAAATAATTTTTAATCGGAAAATCATTTATCTCCACACCTTGTCAGAAGAATTTTAATATGTATATATAAGTTTGATTAGATATTCCAATAGACGTTCATTCATGTTTATATCTTTATTAAAATTACCATTCAAATGATCAAAACACTTTTACATTGTAGTAGATCGATTTACATTTATGTAGATTGAGACACTTTTAAAGTTGGTCTAAATCGACTTCAACTATTTTTTTTTGTTGTTGTTGAATTGCAACTCGTAGAAAATCCACAGCAAACAAAATTTTTCTTTTTAATTTGTCGAAATAATAAATCCATTCTCATTAATTAATATTCGTAACATAATAGAAAAATATTTTTATTTTTCCGCCTTTTAAAAATTTAAATATTTCAAACAATTCGTTTTATGAAGTATTCGCGCAAGAATTTTACATTACAAATTAAAAATGTACTACATTGTTTTTCCCTTGGATGCATTATCTATTACGCAAATTTTCTCGTAAGAGAAAAAAAAATCATACATTGTATTTCTCAATTTACTATGCTTTATTATTACATTATTTAATAATACTACACTTATAAAAACTATACTATATTTATAAAAATGGGATGAGTGAAATACGTAAATATATAAATACTTAATTGTTTATAAGTTTTTACAAGAGGAAATAGGGGCCTGATGGCCGAGTGGCTAGAGCTCTGGCTCTCGGTACCACAGGTATCGGGTTCCAATCCCGTGCCCATGGATGTTTATAGTGGTTCGGAATCCACTTTAAGCCGTAGGTGCCGGTCTCCTATGACTGTAAGAGCGTCACGGAGCCAAAGTCAGACTTCTACCTACAGGTGCTCCATCACAACAGAAGCTGCTTCCTTCCCCTTCAATCATGAGTACGTATGGGCTCGTGGGCTTGGCCGTGATAAAATATTTCCACTTATGTTGTTTGTTGTTGTTTCTTATCCAAGTGGGATAAGAAACAATAACAAACAACATAAGTGGAAATATTTTATCACGCATGAATAAAGTATAATGCATATCAATGGTTAAATCAATTTCGTAAACCACATTTGGTCTAATATAATGTTTCAACAAGTTTAAATAGGTAATTTTTAATAGCTAATACACAGTGCATTCAAAATAATTTAGGGCTAATAGCGCGCTGATCATATAACTCAGAGAATATACGGTCATTTGATATTAAGCTTCTACGTAGTCTCCTGACAGTTCAATACATCGCTTGGAACGTATGTACAGGCTTCATAAGCGTCTTCTGGACTGCTTCCTTTCCCAGTTCCCTCAACATCCCTAATTGATGATAATCTGCAAATAATTGATTCCCCGTGGTCGGACAGGAGCCAACAATTTTTTGCAAAACGTTATCAACGAAATTTAGATTTAGTGTTTGGAGAACGATCCAGGAGCAAAAAGCAAAATTTATAAGAGTGCAAAAGTTCCAAAACGCAGTCAGCCGATTAAAATTACCGCTTCGAAATAAAAACGACGCTGATCACCTTTTTCGACAGTCGAGGCATCTTTCATCAAAATTTCGATTTCCAGGTTCAACTGCGACTGGGTCATTCCACAAAGATGTTTTGGATCTGCTTTTGAAAGCACGGTTTTTAAAAAAGGAGAAGCAAAGAAAACCTTTTCTTTTTATAAATTGCATCTTCCAACTTCACAATATACCTCAAAAGATTCAACCTTTCAGAAAATGATTTCTGCTAATGTGGAGAACCATTTCACTTATCCTTCACTGGCATCTTAAAATCCTCTTTGAATTTTTACATTCAGTGGCACATAAATATAATATACAACTCATGAATCAGTTGGAAAATCAATGTAATGAGCTTTAGGGATGAAAATGAACAATTAATCATCCCTTGAAACTATTGTCCCTGATTCAGATTACATTATTTCACTTTAAACAAAAATATTTCTTTCTTAGTAGAAAGAAAGTCAAACATAAAATTTTTGTATACCATATCGTATTATATTTTCCGCATGATATTGATTACTTCTTTATTGTATACTTTCCGTTTCTCTTATGCTATATTACAACAGAAACGATATTTTCTTTTATGTACTGTATAATTAATTGTACTCCTGTAATTCTGTAATTTTAATTCCATCTTCTCTTTTATTACTGGTAAAGGATCCATAGCATTGGGTGCCGGGGTGATTGCAGGGTAAAGTAAATCTGTTTTATTGTATTTCAAAAATTATAATTCTATAATCAATAATTAACAGCTCATAATCTAAGAAATTGTTTATCTATATCAAGATTTTTTTTTATTTTAAACAATAATCCCAGTTGCTCACTAAATATTTTTTAATAAAACTTTTGATTTAACTTATTACGCTCCTATATTTGTGGACTTCAAAATTTCTTATACAATGCATCATGTTGCCTGCTGACCTGCCTTACAGATGATCTGATTATATAAAAAAATTAAAACAAGAATCCTTAAAAAACGCAAATGATTTTCATATTAAATAGGAGAGACATGATTAAATGGTGAAATTGTATTATTTATATTTTAATAAACATATTTAAATTACAATTTACTTTTACAAATTCATTTAGAAATAAAAATTTAACACTTTACTTTGTCCTGAATATTTTTTCAATTAGAATTTTTAAATTGAAAGGTCAATTTAAAAAAGAGTGATCTACTTATGACACATTAAGTAGAAACATCACAAAAAAAAATAACAATCTTCGAATTAAATTAAAACCTGATTAAATGTTGAAACCAAACATCATTTTAATGAATTACATTTATTAAATTATATGTAAAAAGCCTTATATCTTATAGCCTTATTATTTTTTTGGCAAAGCCTTTTTCATGCACATTTATAAATAAATATGACATACTCATAACTTTATTCATATATTTTTCTATTAAAATAGTTTAAGCTAAAAGGTCAATCGAATCGATGAAAGATGACCTACTTATTATACATTAGGCACAAATATTAAAAAGAAAGAGGATTTTTGCTGAATTTCAACCTCAAATAACATGCAACGAACTTCAGAAAAAATCGATATCATCAAAAACCAAAATAAACAGCCACGATGACTTTTAAGTCAAAATATCGGGGAAAAACCTCATCCTCCCCTAACCCCCAAGTAAAAGTAGAATCTGTTCCTGACGCTATTTAAGGTTCCCGAAAACAGTCTCTGGACTTTTGGAGAAGAAAAATGGACAATTTAAGGAAATATTTTCCGGAATAAAATTCGATTCATCATGGAATCTCTGAGCTGAACGCGTTCATTTATAATCTTATGGCAGTCATCACAGAATGAATTCTGTGTATCGAATAGATGATGGATGGAAAACCAAGTTTTGGTTTTAAGCTGTGTGTTGGGGGATTTTAAATTGGACCACATCTCATGCAGAAGCAAAAATATACACACAAAGACTATGTGAAACTCTATCCAGAAATTGGAATTCATTTTGCATTTCATGTTAAGAGGAGAAAATAAGATAAAGCACTACAATATTTAATACACTATCTTAACTTTCAGTCAATATGTAATATTTATTAATGCAATATATTGATTTTATTTCATATTCTCTTTTAATATAATACAGTAATTTCATTTATTATGCAATATATTGATTTTTATTTCTTATCCTTTATTACTAAAATACAGTAATTTCTTAATATTTATTATTTATTAACATAATATGCTAAATTTATTTTAGTATCTTATGTCTATAAATCCAATATCTTAAATTTCATTCAATATATAATATAAATTTCATACATCTAATATCTATTAATATCTAATAAATTCAATTAGTCCAATCGGTGATTTTACGTAAAAAGAGACAAAAAAAAATACTGACAAATTGAAAATTGATTGTTAAACAAGCACACATATAAAAGCCATTATCAAATCAAAGTTGCACACGAGAAGAAACAATTAAATTAAATTAATTAAAATCAGTAAATTTTGCATAATGGAAGGCATGAAAAATGCTTATGCTATTGAAAGTAAATGAAAAATGTAAAGTGTAACATTTTCAAATCGAATGAAAAAAATTTCAATTTCTTCGTTTGTTACGTACAATATTATTGAAAATTTTTATAAACTTTGGATTTTTGCTAAAACGATCCAAGAAAAAAACGAAAATGAGTCATAACCTTCAATACAATATATCGAATATACACTCAAGAGCCAAAACATTATGGCCACCTGTCAATAAAGAGTTGGCCCACCTTTGGCGGGCAACACAGCTTCAACCCGCCTTGGCATGGATGCCACAAGTCCTTGGTAGATGGCCGGAGACAGATTGTATCAGATGTTTAAGCAACGGTCACGCAAATCCGAGATATTGCGAATTGGTGGTCTTTGAACTCTGAGCTGCCGTCCCAGGACATCCCACATTTGTTCTATCGGATTGAGATCCGGTGAGTTAGGTGGCCAGGACATTAACTGGAATTCAGCATCATGTTCCTCGAACCACTCCAACACAAGTTTAGCTTTGTGACAAGGAGCGTTGTCCTGTTGGAACATTCCATTTCCAGCTGGGAAAACGGAGGCCTCGTAAGGGTGCAACTGGTCCGCAATGATGTTCAGATGCCTTGTAGCGTTCATGGTCTGCTCTACCAAACCACGGGTCCCAGCGACGCCCAAAAGAACGTCCCCCCAAAGTATAATACCGCCACCAACGGCCTGTGTATAACCTACTGTACATTGAGGGAGCAACTGTTCGCCTGGAAGACGGCGTATCCTGACATGGCCATCGGCGTGATGAATGACAAACCATGATTCATCTGACCAGGTAACTCTCTCCCACTGATCCATGGACCAGTCACGATGTTCCCGGGCAAGCGCAGGCGCAGTTGGCGATGACGCTTAGTCAGCAAAGGCACACGAGTGGGACGTTTGCTGCGTAGCCCCATATCCAACAGTGTCCGCTGAACAGTGTGCTAAGATACTATTCTACTTGGCCCTGCATTGTATTGGGCTGTCAGCTGAGCCACTGTCTCTCCGGTTTTGCTTCACCATGTGAGACAGTCTCCGACGACCTTTTTTCTTTGTGGACGTCCAACATCATGTCGTCTACTGCTGGTTTCAGCGTCATACATCCACTTTGCATAAGTACTAACAACTGTAGAGCGCGAACAACCCACGAGTAGTGCAGTTTCGGAAATACTTGTTCCAAACCTTCGAGCCATTACAATCTGTCCTCTATCAAAGTTGCTTAGATCCGCAGCCTTGCCCATCACACACTGAAGTAAGTGAAAGAATCTTCAGTGAAAGAATTCTTCAGACTCTCCAGCAGCAGTTAAATACCACTTCCACCTGATCACGTGTCTTCCACGTCACGCAGGCGAGTTCATTGCAAAATGTAGGGGTGGTCATAATGTTTTGGCTCTTGAGTGTAGTTTGCCTCAAAAATAATTTAAAAGAAAAAAATATCTACCATTTTTTTTTTTACTTTAATGTCTAATACAAAAAGATGAAATAAACATATTTAAAGGAAACAAACTTGTATTAAAAACGCAATTTAAATTATATTCTAAATTATACTAAACAAATTGTAATGATATAAGGCGATCGAATATTTTAACCTCTATAATCCATGTTGTATTTGAAACTATCTAATCCCTGTTATATTTTAAACTGTATAATCCAAGATTTATTTTATACTGCATAATCCATGTTGTATTTTAAACTATATAATTCATGTTGTAATTTAAACATAATCCATGTTGTATTTTAAACTGTATAATTTATGTTGCATTTTAAACTATATAATCCACGTTGTATGCTTGTATAAAATTCTTAAATAACAAGATTGTATATCTAATTCCTATTTAGCAATTCTTTTTTCTTCTCATTTCACTTTATGCAAACTTTGCCAAAATATTATTTTAAAGATTATCAATACATTGAATTAATTTAAAAACAAAAGGCGTTTCCTGTGTAAATGATAAACCATTAATAATTTACATGAGTTAAAGAACCAAACAATAGTAATCTCACATCAAAATTCCCTGTATCTCAATTAATGCAAGCATGAAATCATTCATTTATTAAAATAAACGCAAATCTGCAAAATTTATCTCTACAGGCACAATGAAATCATTTATGCATTCATTCTTTCATTAGAGCCCAATGGATATAAATGATAATAATTTACTCTGGATTTCCCAAACTTGAAAGGCATTTGTACTGCTGCCACAGAAGATTGCACAAATACCAACACTAATGTCGATTACAATATCGGTATATTTCAGAAACGCGCGAGGGGCAAGAGCCATGAATCTCATCTCTGATTTAGCTTGTACGGAATTATTAATTAATTAGATGGTTATCATATTCATATTTAGTAGTTCTTGTCGATGCAATTCGTTAGATTTATGCAATCGGGCCATGGGTAGAGTCAATGTGTTCAGCAGCGGAAAGGTGTTGGGAGGCATTATTTATCGGGAAAACAGGCATCCATGCATGCAGTGCATGGGATTGAAAAGTAGGGGTATCGGAAGATGGGTCCAATAAAAGATTTATCTTTCAGCGGCCTTCACTTCATTATTAATGTGTTTCAGTTTCCAGTTTGTCAGCTGCTCCTATAAATACGTTATTGGAAATATACTCTACATGATCCTGCATTATTTTACGGTGTGGTTGAGATTAGTTTTATGCTTGAAAAATGGAGTGTTCTGGTTCACACTTTAAGCAGTGTAGTGCTGTTTTACAAATTGAGTTAAATACATATATCTGGAAAATTTATAAACAGTTTCATTATGCTGGCAGCTGCTCTTATAAATAAAATATAGGAAAAAAACTCCAGATGATCCTTGCATTATTTACGGCATATTCAGATTAGTTTATGCTTGAAAAATTGGAGTGTTCATGTTCATTTATGCAGTATGGTGCTGTTTTACAAAATTTAGTTAAATTCACGTATTTTGGAAAATTTATAAATAGTGTCAAATAGTATTTATTCCCTTAAGATACGCATATAGGTATTCGGATTCAATTTTAGGATTAAAAACCACTATCGGATAATAAAATGTTTTCATTATTACTGTTATTATACGTTGAACGTATTCAATGTATTATTCAATTCAACACAGGTTTCAATCTCAACAAAGCCAAACCAAAATCATCCATGTCTATGTTTCTACTTCTATGTACTATAGCATATCTCTATGACTAGGTAGACGTGTATTGGTGGATTCCGTTTGTACTAATGCATATCATGAATAGTACAGCATTGGATAAGAAAGTCAAATCAAAAGAATTTATGTCTGTGTTTATAGTATACCCCTTTGACGCAGACATTTTTGCTCTTGTATATGGATGGACCCGATTTGTACTTTACGTGTATCGTGATTAATCCAGCCATACATAACAAAACTAAACCAAAGGCTTCCATGTCTATATTTCTATTTCTATTATAGCATATGCATGCGACTAGGTTGACGTATATCGTTGGACTCTGTACTAATGCATATCATTATAAATCCATATTGTATTTTTAAACTATATAATCTATGTTGTATGCTTGCACAGAATTATTGATTAACTAGATGATTATCATATTCACATTTCACAATTCTTTTCGATGCATTCAAACTCTTTCTTCTCATTTCACTTTAAACATATTCTCTCAAAATACTATTTTATAGATTATCAATATATTGAATTATTTTAAAACAAAAAAAAAAAGGTACAAACGCGTTTCATGTGTGAATGATAAATTATTAATAGTTTACAAGTGAGAAAAGAACCAAATAATTGTAAACTCCCATGCATCAAATTCCCTGTATCTCAATTAATACCAGCGTGAAATCATTCATTTATTAAAATAAACGAAATATGCAATATTATCTCTGCAAGCCAACCAAAATAAAAATAATTACACAATAATTTAAAAGAAAAGGAAATATCTCTATATTTTTTTTTAATTTTCAATATAATAGAATGATGGGCTAAACATATTTAAAAGAAACGAGCTCTTATTAAAAATTCAATTTATATTATTTTTGCCTATTCCAAATTTCCACCTAATTAAACTAGGGGATCTAGTAATTTAAATTATGTAATCCCTGTTGCATTTTAAACTGCATAATCAATGTTATATTTTAAACTATATAATACATGCATTTTAAACTATATAAACCATGCATTTTAAACTATATAATTCATGCCCTATTTTAAACTTTATAAAGATTATAATTTATAGATGTCCCGGTAACAATACGATATTTTTTTCACGAGAACGGTGCAATCATTTTCTCTTCATTTATTAGCTAACTGTGGTTATGGTTATTTTGAAATTATTTTCATCTAATTTTTATTTTGATATTATTTAAGATGATTCAACGGTCACCAGACGAATCTTGAGGCGTGGCGCAGCTTAATGACCATATATTTTTAATATACAGGTATGTGTGGTTGACAGTGAGGGATTCAGGCAAGAACACAAAAAATGAGACATGGAAAGAAAATTATTTACTTACAATATCATTACACAAAGCTTCTTTAATGATTCAATTTACAATAAATGATCAAAATTTAGGCTCACAGTAATACATGCTCTTAAGGAGTGATTGGCGAACAGTTCCAAAGATGCCATACATTTCGTGCATGCTTGGATGGTAGAGCAATGGAGCTCTTAATTGTATCAATTGGAGTATTAATAAATGGAAACACAGTTTCAAGCAGATAAAACATAAAATAGAGTGAGCATCGGTGTTGCCAGCCAGAAGACTTCAAACTCGTCACGTGACGGATATTAGTTGGCACATTGTGCCTGGCTGATGCGAGAAATTTGAAAGTTTGTTACTTCCTCAACGCGTTTCTCTTAACCCTACATTTCTATACAAAAGATGTATGTTTTACAAAACTGCAAAACCCTCAAAGTGTGTCCTGTGATCATTGAATCATCCTATAAAATTTAAAACTTTAGTTATTAAAATCTAAAAATATTTTAATTATAGTTAAAATTCCTCTGAAATGATCTTTATTACATCATTGCATTCGAATCTGTCTAATATGGCTTCTTGCCAATTTTAAAGGCGATAGTTGGTCAAATTGTAATTTATATATGATTATTAAATGGTAACCTATAGTCATTAGTGTGATTAAAGGGAGTTTATTCCGTCCGTTTAACTTCAGTCTCTTACGAATGAAATATTAAGAATAAGATAATATTCTGCTTATATAAAATGTTTTTTAAATAATAAATATATTTAAAGTAAGAAATAACTCGTTTTAAGATAAAATTAAGAACTGAAGTTTTGATTCGCGATTCCTCCATCTGATCTAATTTATATGAAAACAAAGAATCTCAATAAATTCTGGGTATATAACAACTAACTCCTCAAAGAATCAGTCTGCAAGATGCAAATAAAAATTGTAAAATATGTCTTTCAAAACAAACTATGGTTTGAATTTGCATTATTCGTTTCAATATTCATCATTGTAAAAGATACTTTATAGATAAAAAAAAATTTTAATGTTCTAAAAGCATGGAAATCAGACTTATATATCAAACTATTTTTTTTATTTTTTATTTTAACTGTAGAGTTTCAGAAAATATAAATTGAAATCAAGATAAATGAAAAAATTTACATATTGGAAAAGTATCGCATCAAAGCATCAAATCAAATTACCAAGACATTCTTTTTTAACAAATTTTGATATAAAAGTTATCCAAATAATTATTGTTAAGATATATTCAATTTATTACTATATATTAAATCTATGAATCTATTTACCCAATCTATTAATCTATTTATTCAATCTATTCATCTATTTATTCAATCTATTCATCTATTTATTCAATCTATTCATCTATTTATTCAATCTATTCATCTATTTATTCAATCTATTCATCTATTTATGCAATCTATTAATTATTCCAATTCTTATTAAAACTTAACTAAATCTATCTAAATCTAATCTAACTTTTTGCGATATTGCTTTCTATAATAGCCTTGGGTGCCGGGTTAAAGTAAATCTGTTTTATTAATTTTCAAAAATTATAACTCTATAATTAATAATTAATAGCTCAAAATCTAAGAAATTATTTATATATATATCAGGATTTTTTTTTATTTCAAGCAATAATCCCAGTTGCACCCTAAATATTTTTCATAAAATTTTTTATTTAACTTAACTACACTCCTATATTTGTGGACTTCAAGATGTCCTATATCAAGACGTTATAATGATTATGCATGTTGCCTGCTGACCTGCCTGAAAGATGACCTGTTTATAAAAAAAAAAATGAGACAAAAATCTTTAAAAACGCTATGATTTTCATGTTAAATAGAAGAGACGTGATTAAATGGTGAAATTGTAATATTTATATTTTAATAAATATATTTAAAATACAATTTACTTTTTAAATTTATTTAGAAATAAAAATTTAACACTTGACTTTGTCCTGAATATTTTTATCAATTAGAATTTTTAAATTGAAAGGTCAATTTAATAAAGAGTGATCTACTTGCGACACATTAAGCAGAAATATTAAAAATAAAATAAAAATCTTCAAATAAAATCAAAACCTGATTAAATGTTGAAACCAAATTATTTATCATTTTAATAAATAACATTTATTAAATTATATGCAAAGCTTTATATATTATACATTTTATAGCCTTATTATATCTTTGCAAATTTTTCATGCATATTTATAAATAAATATGCCATATTCATAACTTTATTCATATATTTTTTTCTATTAAAATAGTTTAAGCTGAAAGGTCATTGGAATCGATGAAAGATGACCTACTTATTATACATTAGGCACAAATATTAAAAAGAAAAAGGTTTTCTGAATTTCTAACCTCAAATAACATGCAACTAACTTAAAAAAAAAAAATCGATATCACCAAAAACTAAAATAAACAGCCACGATGACTTTTAAGTCAAAATATCGGGGAAAATAAACCCCTCCCCCCCCCAAGTAAAAGTAAAATCCGTTCCTGATGCTATTTAAGGTTCCCGAAAACAGTCTCTGGACTTTTTGGAGAAGAAAAATGGACAATTTAAGGAAATATTTTCCGGAATAAAATTCGATTCATCATGGAATCTCTGAGCTGAACGCATTCATTTATAATCTTATGGCAGTCATCACAGAATGAATTCTGTGTATCGGATAGATGATGGATGGAAAACCAAGTTTTTGGTTTTAAGCTTTGTGTTCGTGGGATTTTAAATTGGACCCCATCTCATGCAGAAGCAAAAATATACACACAAAGACTCTGAGGAACTCTATCCAAAACTTGGAATTCATTTTGCATTTCATATCAAGGGGAAAAAAATGATAAAACACTTCATTATTTTACATAACATCTTAAAATTTCATCTTATATCTTAATTTTTTTTAATATCTAATATCTTAAATCATTGAATATCATATCTATGAATGCAATAATACTGTCTAGCTTTATTATCTTAAATTTATTTAAATATATACAGTGGGTACAAAAGTATTTGCACACTTACATTTTTGCTTGCAAATAATAAAATTAAGTATTAAGAAATACAAAAATTGGTATTGTCAAAGTAGAATAAGTTTAATCACCTTAATTAAACAGAAAATAAACAATAATATAAATAAACATTTTTTTGCAACAAAATTAAAATATCTCGTGTCAAAAAGTATTTGCAAACCCGCATGAATATAATGTATAAGAAAATTTCAAATAACTAATATTTAGTATGCATTCCATTAGCATCTATTATTGCTTGTAATCTTGCTGGCATTGATTTAATTAAATTTTCTGTAACAGTAGGATCAATATTTGTCCACTCTTCAATAAGAGCTTGTTTAAGTGCAGATTTGCTTGAAATCTTCTTTTTTCTTACTTTTAAATCCAAAGAATTCCACAAATTTTCCAAAGGATTTAAGTCTGGTGATTGTGGTGGAGTAGCAAGTCTTCTAGGTACATTATAAAGCAACCACATTCGTGTTATACCGGAAGTGTGCTTGGGATCATTGTCTTGTTGAAAATAGTACGAATTACTGATACTCAATTTTATTGCACTTTGTGGCAAGTTATCTCGCAACACATCAATATAGGTTCGAGCTGTCATATTCCCATCAATGAAACACAAATTACTAACTCCTTTGCTAACCATGCACCCCCAAACCATAACAGAGCCTCCTCCATATTTAACTGTAGGTAATACATTTTTAGTATGGAAAGCAGTGCAAGGCTTTGTCCAAACTAATTTGCTGCCATCTGATTTAAAGATATTGAACTTACTCTCGTCGGAGAATATGACATTTTTCCAGAAATCAATTGGCTTATTGATATATTTCCTAGCGAATTCGAGTCTCTTCAGTCTATTTCGTTCATTTATAAAAGGTTTTTCCTTGGGGATCTCCCATAAATTTGTGCATCCTGCAGGACATTTCGAATACTTTGGGCACTAATTTGAACTCCAGATGTTGAAGCGACATCATTGGCTAATGTTATCGCACTAACAAATGGATTTTTATGCCTCTCTTATAATTTTTCGCTTAATTCGCTGTGAAAGTTTCTTTGGGCACCCAGAACGCAAGTTATTTGATGTAGATCCTCTTTCTTTGTGACGTTTTATAAGGTACCGAACAGTAGAAAAGCAAACATATACTTTTTTTACCTATTTCTCGATAACTTAGGCCATTTTCACGAAGAGAAAAAAATTTTTCTCGCAACGAGATCGGCAATTCAGATTTCTTAGGTGCCATCACAAATTGAATTCAACAATCAATTGATAAAGTATCCACACTACCTCCTTTACAGTCTTCTTACGTATGCTATTTACTGCTGGATGACTATCAGATAATTAGAAAAAAAAATGCAAATTTCCTAAAGTTGAGTTGAGTGTGCAAATACTTTTTTGACGTAAGATATTTTAATTTTATTGCAAAAATTTTTTTTTTTTTAATTGTATTATTGTATTTTTAAAATTAGTTTAGATGAATAAGGTTATTGTGTTTTTAAAATACCCCTTTTTGTACTTTTTAATACATTTTTTTATGAATTGTAAACAAAACTGTATGTGTGCAAATACTTTTTGTACCCAAATGTGCAAATATTTTTGTACAAATCTTTTCTGTATATCTATTAATGCAATAGATTAAATTTTTATTTTATATCTTCCATTACTATAATTTAGTAATTTCATTTGAAGTATCTATTAGTATAATATCTTAAATTTATTTAAATATATATCTATTAATCAAGGGTTAACTTTTATTTAATATCACCTATTACATTTTATGAAATACAATAATTACAATTAATATTTACCTTCTATTAGTATCGTAAATTTATTTATATCATCTATTACTATGATTTAGTAATTTAAAAAATTACATGTATTAAATTATATATATTTTTGCAAACCATTTTTAATGCATGTTTATAAATAAATACGCCATACTTTATTTTATGATTCATATATTTTTTCTATTAAAAGACTTTAATCTAAAAGGTCAATCGAATCTATGAAAGATGACCTACTTATTATGCATTAGACAAAAATAATAAAAAGAAAAAGATTTTCTGAATTTCAACCTCAAATAACATGCAACTAACTTCAAAAAATCGATATAATCAAAAACCAAAATAAACAGCCACGATGACTTTTAAGTCAAAATATCGGGGAAAAACCTCATCCTCCCTAACCCCCAAGTAAAAGTAGAATCCGTTCCTGATGCTATTTAAGGTTCCCGAAAACAGTCTCTGGACTTTGGGAGATGAAAAATGGACAATTTAAGGAAATATTTTCGAATAAAATTCGATTCATCATGGAATCTCTAAGCTGAATGCGTTCATTTATAATCTTATGGCAGTCATCACAGGATGGATTCTGTGTATCGAATAGATGATGGATGGAAAACCAAGTTTTGGTTTTAAGCTTTGTGTTCGGGGATTTTAAATTGGACCCCATCTCATGCAGAAGCCAAAAATACACACAAAGATTATGCGGAACGCTATCGAAAAAATTGGAATTCAGTTGGCATTTCATATTAAAAGGAGAAAATAAGATAAAAACACTTGGTTATTTTATATAATATCTTAAAATTTTATTTAAATTTTTAAATTTTGTTTAATATCTAATAACTTAAATTTCGATAAATATCATATCTATTAATGCAATAGATTAAATTTTATTTAATATCATTCTATTAATATAATACAATAATTCAATTTAATATATATTATTTATTAGCATAATATCTTAAATTTATCTGAATATTATCTAGTAATACAATATCTTAAATTTCCCGGTTTATATGTAATGTCTAATATTTAAATTTCATTTACAAATATATATTAATGTAATATCTTAAATTTGATTAATCATGTCATGTACATGAAGTTGCACACAAGATGAAGCAATTAAATTAATCAAATTTTGCATAATGGAAGATACAAAAAATGCTGATATAATTGTAAGTAAAGGGTAAATATAAAATATATCATTTTCAAATCGATTAAAAAAAACTTTCAATTTGTTCGTTTACTTGCAAAATTGTAGTTTTATTTTTTTTGTTATTAGAAATTTTCTAAACTTTAGAGGTGGAATTAAATTATATTTTTGCCAAAACTATTCCAGAAAAGATGAAAATCATTCATAACCTTCAACACAATCCCTCGAATATATTTGGCTTAAAAATAATTTAAAAGAAAAAAATATCTAACATTTTTTTTTTTACTTTATTAGTCTAATAGAAAAGATGAAATCAACATATTTAAAGGAAACAAACTTTTTATTAAAAACGCAATTTTTAATTATATTTCAAATTATACTAAACAAATTGTAATGATATAAGGTGATCGAATATTTTAAGCTATATAATCCATGTTGTATTTTAACCTATATAATATATGTTGTATCAGGACAACAAACAAACAGGAACAAAGTCGTTTCATGTGTTAATGATAAACCATTAATTCTTTATAATATGTAAAGAACCAAACAATTGTTATCTCGCATCAAAATTCCCTGTATCTCAATTAATGCAAGCGTGAAATCATTCATTTCTTAAAATAAACACAAATCTGCAACATCTCTACAGGCACAATGAAATCATTTATGCATTCCTTCTTTCATTAGAGCCCAATGGATATAAATAATAATAATTTCCTCTGGATTTCCCAAAACTTGAAAGGCATTTGTACTGCTGCCCCAGAAGATTGCATAAATACCATCACTAATGTCGATTATAATATCGGTAAATTTCAGAAATACGCGAGGGAAGAGCCATGAATCTCAATCTCTGATTTAGCTTGTACGGAATTATTAATTAACTAGATGGTTATCATATTCATATTTAGCAGTTCGTGTCGATGTAATTCGTTAGATTTATACAATCGGGCCGTGGGTAGAGTCAATGTGTTCAGCAGCGGAAAGGTGTTGGGAGGCATTATTTATCGGGAAACAGGCATCCATGCATGCAGTGAATGGGATTGAAAAGTAGGGGTATTGGAAGATGGGTCCAATGAAAGATTTATCTTTCAGCAAGCTTTCACTTCGTATTAATGTGTTTCAGTTTCCAGTTTGACAGCTGCTCTTATAAATGCGTTATTGGAAATAAATTCGAGATGATCCTTGCATTATTTTACGGTGTAGTTGAGATTAGTTTATGCTTGAAAATGGAGTACAAAAAGTGTGCTGTTTTACAAAATTTAGTTAAATAGACTTATTTTGGAAAATTTATAAAAAGTGTCAAATAGTATTTAATCCCTTAAGACTCGTATATACGCATTCGAGTTCAATTTTAGAACTAAAAGTCGATATTGGATAAACGTTGACGTTATTATTATTATTAGTAGTAGTATACGTTGAACGTATTCAAAGTATTATCCCAAATCTACACCATAGGAGCTAGGTTGAAATTTCAACAATATTGCATGACCGCGTAGACATTTAAGTTCTAGCTTATCAGTGGCCTCCGTTTGTATTTATGCATTCACTATTATGCATTTCATCTTGATTATTTATGCATCTTGTGCTGTTTCCAACAATTCGTTTTTGCAATTGCGATTTTGTAAGTCTTTGAGGTGGGATTGAATTATATCCTTTGCCAAAAGGATTCCAGAAAAAAGTGTTAATGAGTCTTAACCTTCAGTATAGTTCATCTATGGAATATATTTCGGCTTAAAAATAATTTAAAAGCACAAAATATCTATCCGTTTTTTTCTTTATAATTCTAGTAGAAAAATGAACTAAATCATGTTCAAACAAATTGTAATGAAATAAAGTGATGCAGTATTTTAAACTATATTGTCCATTTTCTATTATAAACTACATAATCCGTGTTGTAAACTTTGAAACTACTATATAGTCCATATTGTATTCTTGTACGGAATTATTAATCAACTAAATCGTTATGACATTCGTATTTAGCAGTCCTCGTCGTTGCATTCAAATTATTTCTTCTCATTTCACTTTACACAAATACTCTCAAAATATTATTTCAAAGATTATCGATACATTGAAATAATTTAAAACAAAAAGAAAAAAGGCGTTTCATGTGTAAATGATAAACCATCAATAGTTTGCAAGAGAAAGAACCAAACAATATTAATCTCATCAAATTCCCTGTATCTCAATTAATGCAAACGTGAAATCATTCATTTATTAAAATAATCGAAATATGCAATGTTATCTCTACAAGCCCAATGAAATTATTTATGCATTCATTCTTTCATTAGAGCCCAATGGATATAAATAATAATAATTTCCTCTGGATTTCCCAAAACTTGAAAGGCATTTGCAACTGCTGCCACAGAAGATTTCATAAATACCATCACTAATGTCGATTATACTATCGGTAAATTTCTGAAACGCGCGAGGAAGAGCCATGAATCTCATCTTTGATTTAGCTTGTATGGAATCATTAATTAACTAGATGATTATCATATTCATATTTAGCAGTTCTTGTCGATGAAATTCGTTAGATTTACGCAATAAGGCCGTGGGTAGAGTCAATGTGTTCAGCAGCGGAAAGGTGTTGGGAGGCATTATTTATCGGGAGAACAGGCATTCATGCATGCAGTAAATGGTATTGGAAGATGGGTCCAATAAAAGATTTATCTTTCAGCGCCCTTCACTTCATATTAATGTGTTTCAGTTTCCAGTTTGGCAGCTGCTCTTATAAATACATTATTGGAAATATACTCTACATGACCCTGTATTACTTTACGGTGTAGTTGAGATTAGTTTTTGCTTGAAAAATGGAGTGATCAGGTTCACACTTTATGCAGTGTAGTGCTGTTTTACGAAAATTAAGTTAAATACACATATTTGAAAATTTATAAATATTGACAAATAGTATTTAATCCCTGAAGAATAGAGTGCATTACTGTATACACGTGCATTAGAGTGCAATTTTCGGATTAAAAGTTTCAATTGGATAATACGTTGATGTTTTTATTTTTATTATTATGCGTTGAATGTATTCCATGCATGAACCAATTCTACACTGTAGGAGCCGGTTTGGAATCTCAAAAAAACCTAACCAGATGCTTCCATGTTTATATTTCTACTTCTACTGTAGCCTATCCGTATGACTATGCATAAATTTTTGTTTGTTATATAGGTGAACTCTATTTTAATCAAAATAACCCATGTTGTATTTTAAATTGTATTATAATCCATGTTGTATTTTAAACTATATAATTCATGTTGTATTTTAAAGCTATATAATTTGTATTTTAAACTATATAATTCATGTTGTATTTTAAAAATATATATATATTTTAAACTATATAATTCATGTTGTATTTTTAAAACTATATAGTATGTATTTTAAACTATATAATCCATATTATATGCTTGTACAGAATTACAGATTAACTAGATGGTTATCATATTCACATTTAGCAGTTCTTCTCGTTGTATACAAATTAGTTCTTCTCCATTTGACTTTTATGCAAATTCTCTCAAAATATTATTTTAAAGATTATCAATACATTAAATTGATTTAAAACAAAAAGAAACAAAGGCGTTTCATGTTTAAATGATAAACCATTAATAGTTTGCAAGAGAGAAAGAACCAAACAATTGTAATTTCGCATCAAAATTCCTGTATCTCAATTAATGCAAGCGTGAAATCATTCATTTATTAAAATAAATGAAATCTGCAACATTATCTCTACGATCTCAATGAAATCATTTATGCATCCAATCTTTCATTAGAGCCCAATGGATATAAATAATAATAATTTCCTCTGAATTTCCCAAAACTTGAAAGGCATTTGTACTGCTGCCACAGAAAATTGCATAAATACCATCAGTAATGTCGATTACAATATCGGTATATTTCAGAAACGCAAAAAGGGAAGAGCCATGAATCTCATCTCTGATTTAGCTTGTACGGAATTATTAATTAACTAGATGGTCATCATATTCATATTTAGCAGTTCTTGTCGATGAAACTCGTTAGATTTATGCAATCGGGCCGTGGGTAGAGTCAATGTGTTCAGCAGCGGAAAGGTGTTGGGAGGCATTATTTATCGGGGAAACAGGCATCCATGCATGCAGTGAATGGGATTGAAAAGTAGGGGTATTGGAAGATGGATCAATAAAGATTTATCTTTCAGCAATGTTTCACTTCTATTAATGTGTTTCAGTTTCCAGTTTGACAGCTGCTCTTATAAATACGTTATTGGAAATAAATTCGAGATGATCCTTGCATTATTTTACGGTGTAGTTGAGATTAGCTTATGCTTGAAAAATGGAGTGTTAATGTTCACACTTTATGCAGTATGGTGCTGTTTTACAAAATTTAGTTAAATACACTTATTTTGGAAAATTTATAAAAAGTGTCAAATAGTATTTATTTCCTTAAGACTCGTATATACGCATTCGAGTTTAATTTTAGAACTAAAAGCCGATATTGGATAAACGTTGGCGTTATTATTATTAGTAGTAGTAGTATTATACGTTGAACGTATTCAAAGTATTATCGAAATCTACACCATAGGAGCTAGGTTGAAATTTCAACAATATAGCATGACCGCGTAGACATTTAAGTTCTAGCTAATCAGTGGCCTCCGTTTGTATTTATGCATTTCATGATTAGTCCAGCAATTAGTTTTTGCAATTGCGATTTTTTGTAAGTCTTTGAGGTGGGATTGAATTATATCCTTTGCCAAAAGGATTCCGGAAAAAGTGTTAATGAGTTCAGTATAGTCTGCTGTCAGGACTTAATGGAGAGGTTGTCACACATATGTGTGAAAAATAAAAAAAAAGCCTATAAACTCCACGAGAAAACGTGAATATCTATGCCAGGGGTTATGCTACCACAATGGCCATAGATTCTCCTCGTTTCAGAAAGTAAGGATAACACACTGATATCACTAGCGGATGTAGAGGAATGGTGAATTTTAATAACTGACTGTATAATCCATGTTTTTATGCTTGTACAAAAATATTAATATCGAGATGATTATCATATTCGCATTTCGCTATTCTTGTCGATATATTCAAATTATTTCTTCTCAATTCACTTTATAAAAATTGTCCCAAAATAATATTTCAAAGATTTTCAATACATTTAATTAATTTAAAACAAAAAGGCGTTTTATGTGTAAATGATAAACCATTAGTAGTTTCCAAGAGAAAGTACCAAACAATATTAATCTCCCAGCAAAATGTCCTCTATCTCAATTAATGCAAGCGTGAAATCATTCATTTATTAAAATAAATGAAATATGCAACATTATCTTTACGAACACAATGAAATCATTTATGCATTCATTCTTTCATTAGAGCCCAATGAATATAAATAATAATAATTCCTCTGGATTTCCCAAAACCTGAAAGGCATTTGTACTGCTACCACAGAAGATTGCATAAATACCATCACTAATGTCGATTATAATATCGGTAAATTTCAGAAATACGCGAGGGGAAGAGCCATGAATCTCATCTCTGATTTAGCTTGTACGGAATTATTAATTAACTAGATGGTTATCATATTCATATTTAGCAGTTCTTGTCGATGTAATTCGTTAGATTTATGCAATCGGGCCGTGGGTAGAGTTAATGTGTTCAGCAGCGGAAAGGTGTTGGGAGGCATTATTTATCGGGGAACAGGCATCCATGCATGCAGTGACTGGGATTGAAAAGTAGGGGTATTTGGAGATCGGTCAATAAAAGATTTATCTTTCAGCAAGCCTTCCCTTCATATTAATGTGTTTCAGTTTCTAGTTTGGCAGCTGCTCTTATAAATAGGTTATTGGAAATAAACTCGAGATGATCCTTGCATTATTTTACGGTGTAGTTGAGATTAGTTTATGCTTGGAACTGCATAAAGTGTGTTCAAGTTCACACTTTATGAAGTATAGTGCTGTTTTACAAAATTAAGTTAAATACACGTATTTGGAAAATTTATAAATAGTGCCAAATAGTTTCAATCCCTCAAGACATGTATGTATGTATACAAGTTAAATTTTTAGGATTGAAAGAACCTATTGGATAATAAATTGAAATGAGAAGACGTAGTCGGATTACAGAGTTTTAAAATACTCGATCGCCTTATTGATTATTGTTATTATCATTATACGTTTAACGTATTCATTGTATTATCGCATTCTACACTATAGGAACCGGATTGAAATCTTAACAAAGTAAAAACAAAAGCTTCTATGTCTATATTTTTTTTTTTTTGTATTATAGCATATCCCTACGACTAGATAGATGTATATCGTTGGACTCTGCTTGTACTAATGCATGCCATGATTAATCCAGCGATGGGTAACAAAGCCAAACCAAAAACTTCTACGCCTGTATTTCTATTTATATTTTAGTATATCCCTATAACTGTACAGACATTTTTGTTTTTGTATATTGGTGGACCTGGTTTGTTCTTTATGTGCATCATGATTATTTATGCAATGGGTATTCATAAAATAATCTAATCTTCATCTATTTAGTGAATCGAAACTAATTAGACAAGGAAGAAGATTTTCTTCTGGCAGGACTTAATGAAGAGATTGCCTCACATATGTGTATCAAACCAAAAGCCTATAAATTCTACAAAAGAAGCCCAAATATCTATGCCAGGGGTTATGCTACCACAATGACCATAGATTCTCCTCGTTTCAGAAAGTAAGGATCCCACACTGATATCACTAGTGGATGTGGAGGAACTTGAACAAGAATCCTCCTAACAGGACATATTCATGCATGCAGTAAATGGGATTGAAAAGGAGGGGTATCGGAAGATGGGTCAATAAAAGATTTGTATTTCAGCAGCCTTCACTTCATATTAATGCGTTTCAGTTTCCAGTTTGGAGATGCTCTTATAAATACGTTATTGGAAATATACTCTACGTGATCCTGTATTACTTTACGGTGTAGTTGAGATTAGTTTATGCCTGAAAATTGAAGTGTTCAGGTTCGCACTTTATGCTGTATAGTGCTGTTGTACAAAATGGAGTTAAATACACGTATTTAGAAAATTTATAAATAGTGTCAAATAGTATTTAATACCTTAATATCTTATATAGGTATTCGGTTTAATTTTTAGGATTAAAAACCACTATCGGATAATAAAATGATGTTTTCATTATTATTAGTAGTATAGACTGAAAGTATTCAATGTATTATCCAATTCTACACAAGTTGGAATCTCAAGAACGCCAAACCAAAATCATCCATGTCTATGTTTCTGCTTCTATAGTACAACTAGGTAGACGTGCATTGGTGGATTACGTTTGTACTAATGTATATCATGAATAGTACAGCGTTGGGTAAGAAAGCCAAATAAAAAAGATTTCATGTCTATGTTTATAGTATACTCACATTATTTATAGTACACCATCCATATACACTCATGTCCATAAATAAAGGATAATGAAGTTAAGGCAAAGAAAGAGACAGAAGCAAAACAAATTTGACATATTTGTAAAGTCTATTTATTAAACAAAAGGTAAAGAGCAAAAAAGATGCTATATGTTTGACATAATTAATAAAAATTGCGATTTTTACTTCCTGGAGCAGATTTTAAAAAAGAAACTATTTTCAAAAAACATTATAGCATGGTTAGTATGATGGTTAATATGGAGTATGTCTCCCGGACGATACAATACAGGCCTCACAACGCCTAGGCATGCTGAGTATCAAATTATCAATCAGTTCTTGGGGAATATTACACCACTCATCAAGCAATGCCCTCCGAAGTTCTGATTGACAAGGGGGGAGGAAGTTGACGGGCTGCAATTCGTCGGCCAAGCATATCCCACACATGCTCTATTGCATTCAAGTCCGGTGAGTATGCTGGCCAATCCATACGGGTGATATTCTCCTATTGAAGGCATTCGTCTACAATGTTTGCACTGTGAGGACGGGCGTTGCCATCCCTAAACAGAAATTCAGTACCCATGGCGCCCCGAAATCAACGTACATGTTGTTCCAGAATGACATCCCGATAGATGTGGCCTGTCATCGTTACACTCTGAACATGCAGGTCAGTTCTGGAACCAAGAATAAATCCTGCCCAAACGAGCCATCCTGCACCACCGTAACGGTGTCGTTCAATGGGTGGTAACGGGTATATGGCGCTCTCCATATGAAAGTCCGGCGAAAATCAGACTGCAAACTAAACTTGGACTCGCCGGAAAACATCACACAAGACCACTGTTGCGCTGTCCACAATGCATGCTCTCTACTCCAGGTTAATCGCACGCGACAGTGAGTTGCGGTAAGTGGAACACATCTGACAGGCCTACGAGCATATAGACCAATGTGCCCGAAGCGTCTGTACATGGTCTGCCTTGAAACTGTCTTACAGGTAGCTGGAGAGATCTGACGAGACATGTCTGATGCTGTGCTCCGTCTGTTTCTTTTGGCAGTAACTGCTAAATACCGGTCCTCATTCGGCGTTGTAACTCGGGGGCGACCTATGCTGTAACATCTACTCACATTACCATCAACTTGCAATCGTTGCCAAAGCTTGGAGATGACACTCTGGGCCATTCCATGTTCCTCGGATACTTCCAGCTGGGTACGTCCACATTCCAGTCGTCCGATAATTCAACCACGTAAAATATCATCCAATTGCTTCCTTTGTGCCATAACTATGCGGTTATTGCACTGAAAGGCTTTTAAAGCGCTTGTGAACAATTTTACTTCTTTGCCACCATTCCTTATATACCCCTCTCTTACACTCTCGTCATTGTGACATACTATCCGCGCCGTCTGGTGGTTTCCTGTAATTTGCATATTCTTCTTCAAGATGAGTGTGATATTTCTACAGGTGAAATTTTTATTTTAGAATTCAATTTCTGTGTGTTTCTGAATTATCCTTAATTTATGGACATGAGTGTACAAGAACATATTTGTTCTTTTATATGGATGGACCCGATATGTACTTTATGTGTATCGTGATTAATCCAGCCATGCGTAAAAAGCAAAACCAAAGGCTTATATGTCTATATTTCTATTTCTATTATAGCAGATGCCTACGACCAGGTTGACGTATATCGTTGGACTCTGTACTAATGCATATCATTATAAATCCATATTGTATTTTAATCTATATATTCCATGCTTTATTTTGAAATGTATAATCCATGTTGTATGCTTGCACAGAATTATTGATTAACAAGATGGTATATCTTATTCGTAGCAATTCTTGTCGATGTATTCAAATTGTTTCTTCTTATTTCACTTTATACAAATTCTCTCAAAATGCTATTTAAAAGATCATCAATAAATTGAATTAATTTAAATCAAAAATTAACAAAAGCGTTTCACGTGTAAATGATAAACCATTAATAGTTTATGAGCGAGAAAGAAACAAACAATTGTTATATCACATCAAAATTCCCAGTATCTCAATTAATGCAAGCGTGAAATCATTCATTTATTAAAATAAACGAAACATGCAATATTATCTCTACGAGCACAATGAAATCATTTATGCATTCATTCTTTCATTAGAGCCCAATGGATATAAATAATAATAATTTCTCGTGAATTTCCCAAAACTTGAAAGGCATTTGTACTGTTGCCACAGAAGATTGCATAAATACCATCACTAATGTCGATTACAATATCGGTAAATTTCAGAAACGCGCGAGGGGAAGAGCCATGAATCTCATCTCTGATTTAGCTTGTACGGAATTATTAATTAACTAGATGGTTATCATATTCATATTTAGCAGTTCTTGTCGATGAAATTCGTTAGATTTATGCAATAAGGCCGTGGGTAGAGTCAATGTGTTCAGCAGCGGAAAGGTGTTGGGAGGCATTATTTATCGGGAAAACAGGCATCCATGCAGGCAGTGAATGGGATTGAAAAGTAAGTGTATCGAAAGATGGGTCCAATAAAAGATTTATCTTTCAGCAGCCTTCACTTCATATTAATGCGTTTCAGTTTCCATTTTGGCGGCTGATCTTATAAATACATTATTGGAAACGAACTCGAGATGATCCTTGCATTATTTTACGGTGTAGTTGAGATTAGTTTATGCTTGAAAAATGGAGTGTTCAGGTTCATACTCTGTGTAGTGCTGTTTTACAAATTTTAAGTTAAATACACATATTTGGAAAAATTATAAATAGCGTCAAATAGTATTTAATCCATTAAGACACGTATGTATGCTTTCGAGTTAAATTTTAGGATTGAAAGCCTCTATTGGATAATAAAGTGAAATGAGAAGAAACAGTCTGATTACAGTGTTTTAAAATACTCGATCGACTTATTGATTATTATTATTATCATTATACATTAACCGTATTCAACGTATTATCCAATTCTACATTATAGGAGCTGGATTGGAATCTCAACAAAGTCAAACCAAAAGCTTCCATGTCTATGTTTTTACTATAGCATATCTGTGCAATTACATAGACATTTTTGTTCTTGTATATCGGTGGACTTCGATTGTACTCATGTATATCATAATTAGTCCAGCGGTGGGTAACAAAAACTAAACCAAAATTCTTTGCTGTCTATGTTCTACTTCCACTATAGCATATCCATAAGACTACGTAGACATTTTTGTT
The DNA here is from genome assembly GCA_021605095.1 of Caerostris extrusa. Lineage (NCBI taxonomy): Eukaryota > Metazoa > Arthropoda > Arachnida > Araneae > Araneidae > Caerostris > Caerostris extrusa. The sequence goes on along the minus strand of BPLR01001027.1, from coordinate 82,361 downwards.
CTTGTATAACGGTGGACTCTATTAAACATAAATATATATGATATATTTCTCAATTTTAAAGTGTATATAAATTTCCTGATATGCATATCATGATTAGTCCAGTGATAGTTCTAATGATTAAAAGTTCCATAAAAGCTAAATTTTTTTTGCTATGATGTATTGTGAAAATGATAAAAATTAGTTATTATTCCTATAATTTTATTTATAAAAAGTAAATAAAAACTTCAAGCTAATTCTATGAATAGTTTATCGCATTCATAATAAAAAGCATGAACAAAAAATTTTAACTTCTACCACAAATAAATTAAACAATAATAAGTAAAATATAAAAAATAGCCTTTTCAAAAGTGAGAAAAATGGAGTAAAAAGGAAACGTTGGATTGGAGTTTTTTAAATGATGAGAAAGTAAACTTAGAGAAAAACTATTTAAAGTTTTCATTTGTGAAAAATAACTTTTTAAAATTTAATTCTTTACATATTACACATATACTATAATAATAAGAACAGTAAGCTCGTATAAAACATTTTATACAAATATCATTAAGACAAAATATATGGTGGTGTTTTAAACACACGTAAATAAATGAAAAATAAAAAAGTGAAAAAAAATAAATACTTAAAATTTAATAAGAATACAGATTCAAAATTTTATTAATTCCATGCTTATTTAAAAAAACATTAAGATTTATGTTTATTAAATAGGAAAACACAAATATATAATATGATTTGTTTTTATAATTTACATACTTATAATTCATATTAAGTAAAATAATTATTTGTTTAAGTAAAATTATAATTACTGTTTTTGCGCAATAACTATTTTTTATATTTATTTATATAAATATCAAAATAATTTAATTATTAAGTTAAAAAAAATCGAAACATATTGTTCAAAATAAATATTTTGATTATATTTTAAAATAATCAAAATTAAAAAAATAAAAATTGATAACAATTCACATTCAAGCTGAACAAATTATTTTTAAATAATTACAGTAATGTTTAACGAAAAACAATATGAAAAAAATAAATTGTTCCTTAAAATTATTATTCATTATTTTTATTAAAATTATTTCCTTCTAATTGAAATATAAATATTCTATGTAAACAAGTATTGAATAATAAGAAAGGAAAATATCTTTTAAATCAAACAAACCATGTGATCATTTGAAAGAAATTTTTTTCTATGAAACAGTTATTGTAAAACAGTAAGATGTTTTGGTTGTTAAAAATACTTTTCTTTTTTAGCTACATTAATTATATTTTTTAATAATTCTCAATTTAAAAACAGTTTTCCACTTTAGTTTTGTAAAGATAATTAAATTTTAGATTATTAACCAACATTTGTTAGAGGATGACGTATTTTTAATTTTTTTATATCATTTCTTTGCATATAAGTAATTTGTATTATTTTGTATTTAAAATTTCTCCAAAAGACAAATTTATCAAATATAACTAAAAAAGAGAAATATAAAATAAGAGAATATTTCGTGTTTCTGTAATTATTTCTGCTTCCTTGGATAAATTAAGGGTTGAATAAATTTTCTTATTATATTTAAACACAAATTTATAATCGGGCATGAATGGCCGAGTGTCTAGCGCTCTGGCGCTCGGTGCCACAGGCTTCGGGTTCGAGTCCCGGCGGTGTAGTGGTTCGGAATGTACTTTAAACCGTAAAACAGCAATTCCTGGTCTAATATGTCTGTAGAGCTGAAAACCCACCCCTGAAAAAAAAAAACGTCTTCTTTCTCGACATTTGCCAGGAGCCAGATATAGCGGTCCATCATGGAGCTGTAGAGGCAATGAACAAGAATATCTTTTAGTATAATATCTTACATTTTATTTAATATCTAATATTTATAAATGTAATATCTTAAATTGCATTTAATATAGAGTATCTATTAATGTAATATCTTAAATTACATTTAATATCTATTAATGTAATAATTTAAATTTTATTTAATATCTATTAATGTAATATCTTAAATTTTATTTAATCTATTAATCCTATCTCATATGACTGCAGAGCATCACGGAGCAAAGTCAGACTTCTACCTACGGGTGCTCCATCAGAACAAAGCTGCAGCCCTCCTTCCATGAGAGACACGACAACAACAACAAGTTTATAATTATTTTTATATTTTTAAACTCATTGAATATGAAATTATAACACATATGGGCATTTTTCGAGGTACTCAAGTGTTAATTATGAGTATATAATTGGTAACTAATTAAAAGAAATAACCTTTTAATTATTTAAGCCCTTACTACTGTGCCCAAAAAAAAAGTGAGACCAATTTTTATTTTTTTTTAAAACTCTTTATTTAATCTTCCCAACTTATTTCATCGCCTTCAAAGTAATCCCTTCCGGACACAATGCACTTAAGCCAACATTTTTCCAATCCTCAATGCATGCTAAAAGTCATCTGCAGGGAAGACCTTCAAAGTTCGCAAGTATACACGTTGAATCCCTTTAATCGACTCAAACCGATGTCCCCGGAAGGGTCTTTTGAGTTTAGCGAATATCCAAAAGTCTCACGGTGTGAATACGGGTATATATCGATATGGGTTTCAGTTTTGGCGAAAAAGTCACGAAGAATCAATGCAATGTTAGCTGGCGCATTATCGTGACACAAAAACCAAATGTTCTTTTCATAAATGTGGCCTCTTTTGAGAATAGCTTCACGCAAACGACGCATAAGAGTCAAATATTATTATTTATTGACAGTTTCGCCCGGCGCATGGAATTCATAATGCACCACACCATGGTAAACATGTCAAACAGTCAACATGACCTTCATTTTTGACCGACTTTGGTGGTGTGTTCTTTGGGTCATGCTTCACATTTGTCACGCTATGAGCTCGATTGATCGGTTTTTTCCGGGTCGTAAGCATAAATCCAAGACTCATCTCTAGTTATGATGCATTTCAACTTGTCCTGATAGTCAGAAAGCATTGTTTCACACACTTCGCAACGATGTTTTTCCAAAAAATTCAGCGTTTTCTGTACCAATCGAGATTTGACGTGTTTGATGGTCAAAACATCTTTTAAACTGGAATTGACAGATCTTTTTTGAAGTTCCAACATCATCGGCAAGGTCTCTAATTGTAAATCGACTGTTTGCAAACACCAAATCTTTAATTGTTTGGACGTGAGTTCGTCATTTGAGGCTGATGGTCGACCAGAGGGCTCTTCGTCTTCAACGCGTTCTCTGCCTTCTTTGAACTGTTTCTACCACTTGTAAACATTTATTTTCGATATAGTTTGCTCACTGAATGCCTTCTGCAACATTATATACGTTTCCGCACACGTATATTCATTCCGCAAACAAAAGTTTATACAAGTTCTTCAGTTAAGCGTTTCACAAAGTCAAGCGTAACTCAAGCACTAATGAATATTTTGATGTGAAATTTCATACAGATGTCAAGGACACTGCCAAAAACCTAAAAAAAAAAAAAAAAAAATTGAGATTTCATATGCCCGGGAAATTTAACTTGAAAATTCTTTTTAAATTTAAAATTTTATTATATTAGAATTTAAAGCCTTTTAAAAACCTTTTTTTCATTTTAAAAAAAATTATATATATCCTTAAAACATTATTTATCTTTTAAAACTCTTAAATAAGAAAAAAGGGACAATCAGGCCAAGCATTTAATTTCCTCAGTTAATTAATTGTCCTTTATTGAAAACGTTTTAAATTTTCCTTTTTTGTTAAGTCTGCAATAACATGAAGGCTTTGTACTTATAACAGAGTAATTTTAAGTAAGACTTCAAAACGGAAATTATCGCTTTTTTAAATCTTGTGATTATGAAATAGCTTAGAGCAAAAGCTTTATTCAATTCCTTCTATTAGCTCACACTCTCCCTATATATATCTTGTTCAAATTTTCAGTCGTTAATAAAATACTTTTTTTTTTTTTATTCATCCACTCAAGTTCCAATACTTTTTTTTGAACTTGTAGTGGATGACACTGGTTGTTAATACAGTTTTCAAATATTAATTCAGTAATTAGATTTAATTAATTAATTTTAGTTTTTTTAGATTTAAGTTGCATATATCTACCAATAGATGGCGCCAGATAAGTTTAAAAAATGAATGAAAATTATTTATAAAGGACTTTATGCAATATAGTGAAAAAAAAGGAAGTCAATTGACTTTTTTAAGTAGGAATTGACTTAAAATTGCTTTTTTATATTACTTGTTGATACAAGGATTATGCTGAAGCGTTGCCATGGAGAGAAGCATGATGGTGACATTAAAATAGGGTATAATACAAAAACATACATGATAGTAATAACACGTGCAAATATTATCATCATTTTAGATTCATGAATGAAATTTTCATTACGGGCTACGAATACTATTGAATTAATACATTCCACACAATGTAAAGACAAATAATATAAAAGTAATGATATTATAGAGATGTTATTGGGGAAAACAATATTTTCATGAAAACATTATTAGTGCATTTAAATGCTAATATTTTTCATGAGTAATTAAAAATCACTAATATTTTTTGACATGCTTTTAATTATATGTTTTGATGACATAGTGTGGATTTAATGTAATGGGCCGTCGCTATAAATCCCGGATAACGTTGAATTTGTTATATATTTGACATTTTGCTCAATAAATCGAGACAAAATTCCTGGAATTTCTAAATAAAAATGCTATATTTATATCTGAGATACATATGGTTTTAGATTTTATGGTTTTTATGGTTTTAGGTTTTAGCCGTGGCCCGCCATGCAGCTGTTGCGCCATTGAAGAAGAATGTTATTTATTTGTGTATTTTATATACAAAAAATCACGAAAAATTTTTTTTTACAGAAAATCTGCAACTCAACCGCATTTATTTATGTAACACATTGAAACGGAATTTGAATATGATTATTGAAAAATCTTCTAAATTTTCAAAAAATTTCCCTGCATTGAAAACAGCATAATTATTACAAAAACAGTTTTTCATTACTTTCAGTTTTCTTTGATATTTAAGAAATATAAAAAAAATAATATTTGCACTTCTTTTAACATGAAACAAAGAATGTGACCTTTGACAAAAATATGTAGGGCAAGGTATGAAAAAAAAAAATATTCTATCTATTACAAGGTATCGAATTCTAATTATTAATCCATTTTTAGAAGTCTTTTGCCTTCTTTAAAAAAAAAAAATAACTTTCCTGCCTCAAAAAAAATTATGCTTACAAGAACAAGAAAGTCACAGACGGCACGGATATTCAATTAACTTGGTATGAAAAAGTTTTTTATTTCAATTAAAACTATCCCAGGCTATTTTTTACATATATAAAAAATTCTCAGGAATTTCTTTTAAAAATAAAGATAATTACATACCTCTTCATGAATATTCTAATGAATAACATTTCATATTTATTACTATACTTTACCAACCTTATATATGACTTGAATCAGTGTCCTTTGAAACTGAACTTGAAAAAAAAAAGTTACTCATAGAAGTAAAACGAAAAGTTTTGAAAGAACCACGTTCAAATAAAATGAAAAAATCCACGCTACGTGTATCCTAGAGCTCGTTTAAATTATTTCCCTGATCCGATTTCTATTTCCATCAGAAAAATTGGAAAAGTTTAAAGTGATGATTAGTGTTCGAACAGGATGCTATCAGCAGAAATTTGCCCAATTCCCATTATGATATATGCTGCTTTTGCAGCGTGAAAATATTTCTGGAAAACCGCTCCTGGTTTTCATTTGGGGGTATTTGATAGTTATTTTTGAAGGAATATCACAGTAATAATCAATCAATTATGTGACAGATATTTTAAAAAAGAAAAAGTTACTTTGTAATATTCAGATGAACACCAAACTATTTAAATTCTATAATGTATGTTTTTCCATTATCATTAAATTATCAATATTTTCGTAAATATATCGTTGAATGTGCTCTTTAATTATGAAGGCTTATTAAAAAAAAAAGTAATTTTTCAGAATAAAAGAATCACCATTTCAATAAATCACCAAAAATTCCGAGAGTTCAAAATCTTTGTAGCTTTTTTTTTTTTTTTTTTTTTTTGTTTACAATTCTTACAGAGATGCATACAGTTCTAGAAGGGTCGAATTGTCTTTTAAAACATGAGATGCAATTTTACGTACAATAAGAGGTGTATGTATATGGTGTATAAGGGTGTATGTATATGGTGTATAAGGGGTGTATGTGTTTACATTTTTTATGCGACTTAATATAGCTTTATATTAAAACTTATGCATACCTTATAATAAGAAGTGTATGTAAATGATGTAGAAGAATGTGCATTTTTCATAAGACTCAGTTTATATATATATATATATTTTATTATTTAAACTTTATATTAAATTTTTATAAAAAAAAATGCATACTCGCTTAATAAGAATTGATATAACTCAGATATAAATAAGAGGTGTATATATTGATTAATTTTTGGAATTTTTTTTCACAAGATATCCTATCGATTTATCTAACTTTATTTCGCGAGCTTTTTCATGCGTAATATTTATAAAGTAAATTATTGTAATTAAAGCAATGTAAAGTTGTCATCTGGTGAATTTAAAGATAATTTTATTTAAAAGTGAAGATAAGATTTTTCAAGAAAAGAAAATCATTTGGAATTCTATAGTATTTTTATTTTTTAAGATTGCTATTATGTGTTTTGTTCTAATATTAAATTTCAAACTACTTGGGCAACCTGTATATGGACCCATCCGATTATTATTATTGCTCGTTTCTTTCCAGTCAAACGTACTTTACGTTTTTTTTTTCTTTTTTAAAAGTTATATAACTTATATCATGTTTAGAAATATTAAAATCACGCTTTTCACAATTTTTTTCGAATGATCAAATGTCTTTCTCTTTGTACAGAGCAAAAATATAGTCTTCAATATATTATTTATTTCAGTGACATATGGAGACAAAAATTATTTTAATATAGCAGAACTTAATTAAACTCTATTTTCAATTTATGCCATTCAGGTGTTTTTATTCATTTAAATTTAATTAATGGGGAAAATCAAAATCATTATAAAAATGCTTTAATATCCTATACATATTTGACCTCTAGGGATTGCATCAACTTTTTGGCGACCACTTCTCTAGTTAGATGAATTTTTCAACTTTATCCAATTAAACAGTCGTAACTCAGATAATACAACTATTCTAAACAATTATGAACTATTACTTATAACGTAGCAATAACTATCAACTAAATTTAAATGAATTCCCATATTCAATGTAATTCCCGCCCGTAATAGTATGTACAGTAAAATAATTCAGACATTTAGTTGTTGTTGTTGTGTTTAATCCTCAGTGTCCTGCAGGTCGGGACGGACATCCCATGAGTAGTTTACTCATGGAAGGAGGAAAAGGCGCAGTTTCTGTTGTGATGGAGTATCCGTAGGTAGAAGTCTGATTTGGCTTCGTGTCGCTGAAGAAGGAGGGCAAGGCCTTCGGAGAGATTTTTAAGAGGAACTACCTACCTACATTTGCCTATCGTATGGGAGGATAGTCCGGAAAACCCATTCCACCAGGTACTTTGACTCTTGAGACAGATACGAGACTTTTACATAATGTGGCATCTACCTCGAGTCTCAACGTTTTTGTTTGATTGTTTCTACACATACTTAGTCAACCAAGTTCATGAACCCATGTTGTTATGGAAAAAGGCAAGGGGTAGGGAAGCTTCTGTTGTGATGGAGCTCACTGCCGCCTGCGATTAGCCTGGAGTAGAGAGTATGCATTGTGGACACTGCAACAGTGGTCTTGTGTGATGTTTTCCGACGAGTCCAGGTTTAGTTTGCAGTCTGATTCTCGCCGGACTTTCATATGGAGAGCGCCAGGTACCCGTTACCACCAAGAGAACACCATTGAACGACACAGTTACGGTGGTGCAGGATGGATCGTTTGGGGGGAATTATTCTTGGTTCCAGAACTGACCTGCATGTTCAGAGTGTAACGATGACAGACCACATCTATCGGGATGTCATTCTGGAACAACATGTACGTTTGTTTCGGGGCGCCATGGGTGCTGAATTTCTTTTTTATGGATGATAACGCCCGTCCTCACCGTGCAAACATTGTAGACGAATGCCTTCAATTGGAGGATATTCACCCGTATGGATTGGCCAGCATACTCACCGGACTTGAATCCAATAGAGCATGTGTGGGATATGCTTGGCCGACGAATTGCAGCCCGTCAACCCCTCCCACCGGTCAACCGGAACTTTGGAGGGCATTGCTTGATGAGTGGTGTAATATTCCCCAAGATCAGACTGATAATTTGATACTCAGCATGCCTAGGCGTTGTAAGGCCTGTATTGCATCGTCCGGGAGACATACTCTATATTAACCACCATACTAACCATGTTATACTGTTTTTTGCATATAGGTTCTTTTTTGAAAGTTGCTCCAGGGAGTAAAAATCACAATTTTTATTAATTATGTCAAACATATAGCATCTTTTTTTGCTCTTTACCTTTTGTTTAATAAATAGACTTTACAAATAAGTCAAATTTGTTTTTTGCTTCTGTCTCTTTCTTTGCCTGAACTTCATTATCCTTAATTTATGGACATGAGTGCACTTTCCAAATGCTATCCATCTCCTCGTTTTTCCGAAAAACATAGCTGCCAGCTAATGGAACCTCAGTCCTAATGCTTCCCAACAGCGTAGGTTGACACTGCGCTACAAGTCGCGCAGACATTTAATACTAATTATAAACCAACAGATCATGCTGAAGAAAAAAAAAATAAAACCTTCCCAAAAAATGTTAAACCAACTCTTTAAACACACTTTATTCTCTTCATTATTTCATAAATTAAGCACACTAGTATGATCGAATGTTTTTATGAAAATTTAAATCCAAAATATTTTAAATACCACAGAGAAGTCATAACTTGCAAAATAAGCAGAAAAACAATAACTTGCATTTAACAACAAAATTATTTCTGAGTAATTAATTTTTTTCTTTCATTTTTAAGAATATATTTCAAAATGAAGATGTAAGCAGAATGATTATAAAAAAAATTTATAACGAATTAAACATTATTTAACGAATTAAACATTCAATTTTTCGATAACAAAAATTAATTCTCTCTTTCATAAAATCTTTTTGTTATAATTTCTGAAATTTCTGTAAAGAAGTAAATTAAAGCGACATTACTATGATATTTTGTTTTCTTTAAAAACCTGAAACTGTTATGCAAAAATCATTTTTCTCTTTCTTTTTTTATTTTGAAAATGAACTAAATGTTAATAAAATCTTTAAAAGACAATATTGTGTTTCAAAAACATTTTTCTTTTATTTTTATTCCCCTGAATCTGAAATTTTAATGACGTATGTTTCCTTTTCCATCTTTATTTCTATTTCTTTTTATGTTTATTGAAAAATATTTTTTTCTGTATCTTTAATAAAATCCTCATTTTCATTACAAAACATGAATTTTATTTCATCGCAGAATAAATTTTACTTTTTTTTTTCCTTTTTAAAACTATTTTTCTTTCTAAACCTCAATAGAATTTGATTTCTTTTCTTTCTTAAAAACAATGCAAATAACAATCTTCAGTTAAAAGAGAAAATCCATTTCGATTTCGATGTGTAGAACAATCGACCCATTTAATGCAGGGATTTACTAAAACTGTTTTTATTTTTCCCTACAGCAAATATTAAATATTTTTTTCCCTTTCTTTATCCCTACATTGAAATGCATTTTCATTTTGCACAAGTTCAACTGCATCAGAAAGAGATGAGGTAATTCTATTTAAGAAGGCTGCACGTTGCAACTCAAATCATTAAGGTAAAAATGGATAGAGTAATAAAAATATATTCCATCGAACAGTTTTTAGTGGATTTAGTTAGGCTCCGACTTCAGAAGCAACGGATTCAATTTGAAGAATTTATCTTAGAGAAAACAATTTTAAATTTTCCTTTAATTCAAAGCATATATCAATATCTGTTACTTGAAATAGACATCTAATTTTAATAAATATTTAAAATAAAACCTTAAATGCTTTTTCTTTGATTATATATTTATTAAAAATTATAAATTTATCTGGGCGCATCATCTGTTGGTAGATATATGCAACTTAAATCTAAAAAAAACTAAAATTAATTCATTGAATTAAATTACTGAATTAATGTTTGAAAACTGTATTCACATCAGTGGCATCCACTACAAGTTAAAAAAAAATGTATTTGAACTTGAGTGGATGTATAAAAAGTATTTTAGAACGAATGAAAATTTGAACAAGATATATACAGGGAGAGTGTGAGCTAATAGAAGGAATTGAAAAAAATTTCGATTATTTAATGATGATGGAAATACATATATTATAGAATTGAAATAATTTCGTGCTCTTCTGAATATTTTAATGTAACTAACCATAGTTTTTCTTTTTTAAAATATCTATCCATAGTCATATTGATTTTTTTTCTGTAAAATTCCATCAAAAATAACTATCGACACCAACCAAAATGAAAACCAGCACGGTTTTCCAGAAATATTTCACGCTGGAAAATCAGTTTATATCATAATGGAATTCAGCAAATTTCTACTGATAGCATCCTGTTCGAACACTAATCATCACTTCAAACTTTTCCAATTTTTCTGATGGAAATAGAAATCGGGCATGGGAAATAATTTAAACTAGCTCTAGGATACACGAAACGTGGTTTTTTTTATTTGATTTGAACGTGGCTCTTTCAAAAATTTTTGTCACATGAATTTAATAGTATATCGAAGTAATATCATTTATTTTTCTTGAAACTTAGTTTTAAAAAATTACAGTTGGACAACCAGGGTGGGTTAGGTGTGGTTGGGTAGAGATACTTGAGGCGCAGAGTAGAAAACACACAGCATTATTACCACACGCACAAACACCACACACACATATATTTAAATTTAGAATTAGAAATATTATATTTATACCTAAAATGTTTTTTTTTTATGGACTTAAGGTAGTATATTGGGGATTGAGGGCACTCGGTGTTACAGGTTTCGAGTTCAAGCCCTGACTGTAGTGGTTCGTAATCCCCTGTAATCCCGAAGTCTATATCTAATATGACTACATAGACATCTCCTGTTTCTGAATTTGCCAATAGGCAACGACCTTGGCCCACCATGAGGCTATTGCGTGATTGACGATAAAATGTTGTTAATTGACGAAGGAGGTTTTTTTTTTTTTTTTTTGAGGTTGTTTATATTTTATTCAATATTTTTATTATGACATAAAATCACTGTTTAACTCAACTGCATTTATTTAACAGATAGAGGCGGAATTCGAGAATAATTATTGAAAACTTTTTTTAGTCTTTCAAAAAATTCCGTGCATTCAAATTAGTATAATTATTTCAAAAACATATTTTTCGCCTTTCAATTTTCTTTGCTATTTAATAAATATAAAAAAAAATAATTTTTGAACTTCTTTAACACGAAAACAAAGAATGTGACCTTTGAAAAAAATGTAGGCAAAGGTATGAAAAAAAGAATACTTCTATCTATTAGAAGGTATCGGATTCTAATTATTAATCCATTTTTTTAGCAGTTTTTTGCTTTCTTTAAAAAAATAACTCTCCTGCATCAAAAAAAATTATGCTTATAAGAACGAAAAAGTCACAGACGGCACGGATATTCAATTAACTTTTTATAAAAAGTTTTTTATTTCAATAAAAACTATAAAGCTTATTTTATATATATATATATAAAAAACTGTCGTTAAAAAATAAAGATAATTACATACCTCTTCATGAATATTCTAATAAATAACATTTTATATTTGTTATTATACTATATCAACCTTATACATGACTTGAATCAGTGTCCTTTGAAACTGAATTTAAAAAGAAAAAGTTACGGATAGAAGTAAAACGAAAAGTTTTGAAAGAGCCACGTTCACATAAAATGAAAAAAAATCCACGTTACGTGTATCCTAGAGCTAGTTTAAATTATTTCCCAGGCCCGATTTCTATTTCTATCAGAAAAATTGGAAAAGTTTGAAGTGATGATTAGTGTTCGAACAGGATGCTATCAGTCTAAATTTGCTGAATTCCATTATGATATATATACTGCTTTTCCAGTGGTGAAATATTTCTGGAAAACCGTTCCTGGTTTTCGTTTTAGTTAGTGTCGATAGTTATTTCTGATAGAATTTCACAGTAAAAATCAATATGATTATGAGATAGATATTTAAAAAGAAAAACTCTAGTTTGTTACTTTGAAATATTCAGAAAAGCACTAAACTATTTAAATTCTATAATATACGTATTTCATTAACATTAAATAATAGTTGCTTTTTGTAATTATTCATTAAATATGCTGTTTAATTATGCATGTTTAGTAAAACAAAAGTAAATTTTCAGAATAAAAGAATCATCATTTAATGAATCACCAAAAATTCAAAACACCTTTTGTTTACAATATTTATAGAGATGCATGAAATTCCCAGAGGGTCTAATTATCTTTTAAAACACGAGATTCAATTTTTTAGTTATTATAATAAGTGCATGATGTATAATAGGTGTATGAGTATACATTTTTTAAAGACTTAACATGAATATATCAAGTCATGTATATTCATATAATGTGTAATATATCTTTAGATATAATAAGTGGTGCATGTCCATGCTGTATAAGAGGTGTATGAGTACAAAATTTTTAGCCATAAAATTATGGATATTGTTTTTGAGAGCGGAGTGTTTCGTTTTCTTGATAAAAAATTTCGTTTCCTTGACCCTTTCAATCTTTCTTATTGGTCAATTTTTTAATTTTTTTTTGCAGGCTATTCTTATTGGTTTATTTAACTTTATTTTACGAGCTTGTTATGCATATTTATTTAAATTTCTTTCACGATCTAACAATCATATAATTAAATACCCCTGTTATTCTAAGTATCGCCTAGGGAAAGCAAAGACAATTTTATTTTAAAATAAAGCGAGATTTTTCAACAAAAAGAAGATCGTTTGGAATTCTATGGTTTTTTTTTAATTTGTTTAATTTTTTTTTAATATTGATGTTTTTCATTTTGTTCATGCATTAAATTTACAAATTTTATGGGTAACCTGCATATCGGCAAAGCAAATTAATTTTTTTTTACTTATTTTTTTTCCTAGTCAAATATAATTTTTGGTGTTTCTTTACGCTTTGTTGAATTACACTTATTTTATGTGTAAAAATATTAAAATCATACTTTCTTTTCCCAAATTTGTTTTTGAATAATCATTCCTTCGTGAAGAGCAAAAATATAGTCATCAATATATTGCTTTAATTTCAGCAACACATTAAAGCATATAATAATGCATAACATTATTAAACTCTATTCCTAATTGATGCCATTCAGGCTTTTTTTTTATTCATTTAAATTTTATTCATAGATAAAGTCAAAATCGTTACAAAAATATCTGAACACTCTGTGCAGATTGACCTTTTGGGGCTTTTATCATTTTTTTTTTTTTTTGCCAACAGCTTCTATAGTTAGATGAATATTCAAATTACAACTCCTTCCATTTAAGCAGTCTCAACTCAGATGATACCTCTACTGTAGACAGTTATCAACTATTATTTATAATGCAGCAATAACTATGTTGTTGTTATAATGCAGCTGGCAATACTGAGACAGTTATTCTTTATGCCATAAGCAAGGGCTGCCCCGCTGTGACTCACTTTGCACTAAGAGGTTCAATGCGTAGCTTGAAGATATGCTACGGACGCGAGTAAAATTACCTCAACAACGCTCTACGATTCTATTAGATCGGAACTACGGCTTAAAGTGGATTCCGAACCACTACAAACATTCATGGCACCTTTTGGGTTCGAATCCGAAACCTGTGGAACCGAGCGCCAGAACCACTAACCAATAACTAAATTTAAATTTAATTCACATACTCAATGCAATTCCCGCCTGTAAAAGTAAGTACAGTGAAATATTTCAGACATTTAGTTGTTGTTGTTGTTGTTGTTGTGTCTAATCCTCAGTATCCTGCAGACAATCATTCCATGAGTAATCACTATTGGAAGGAGGAAAAAACAGCTTCAGGAGCACCCACAGGTAAAAAGTCCGACTTGGCTCGGCGTCGCTGAAGAAAGAGGGTAGGGGCCATTCGGAGGAATTTTTGGGATAACACCCCTGCATTTGTGTATCGTATGGGAGGAAACTTGAAAACTCCCAACAGGCAATCCGACTACCTAGGCATTATGCTGAACATCATAAACGCCATCGCGCCTCCACGTTTTTGAAACAGCGTCTACAACAAAGCTGCCAGCCGATTGAACCCCAGCTTTAATGCTCACCAATGTCGCATGTTGCCAATGAGCCACGAATCGGACAGACATTTAATACAAATTATAAACCAATTTGAAACAAAAAAAATTAAAACTTAACGATAAATTTAAAACCAACTCTTTACACTGGCATTAAATACATTTCATTATCTCCATAAATTACTAAATTAAGTATACTGATGATGAAAAATGTGATAAGAATTTAAATATATAGAATCTTAAATATCATAGAGAAGTCTTAAAATGCAAAATAAGCAGAAAGACAATGATTTGCAGTTAACAACAAAATTATTTCTGTGTAATCAATTTTTATCCTTTTTAAGAATATATTTCAAAATGATGAAGTAAGCAGAATGATTGTAAAAATAAATTATAATTTTTGCATTGTAGCAAATTATTTAACGAATTGAACATTCAATATTTCAGACAAAAGAACTAATTCTCTTTTGATAAAATCTTTCGTTATAATTTTTTGCGATTTCGATAAAGAAGTAAATTAAAGCGACATTAATATGACATTTTTGTTTTCTTTTAAAAATCTTAAAATGTTATGCAAAATTCATTTTTCTCTTTTATTTTTTTAAAAGAAAATAAATGTTAATAAAATCTTTGAAAGACAATACTGTGTTTCAAAAGTATTTTCTTTTATTTTCAATTTCCCTGCTTCTGAAATTTTAATGACGTATGTATCCTTTTTTTTCATCTTTATTTCTATTTCTTTTTTGTGTTTATTGAAAAAATATTTTTTCTGTATCTTTAATAAAATCCTCATTTTCATTACAAAAACATGAATTTTATTTTCATCGCAGAATAAATTTTCCTTTTTTTTTTTTTTTTTAAAATTATTTTTTTTTCGAAACTTCAATAGAATTTGATTTCTTTTCATTCTTAAAAACAATGCAAATAACAATCTTCATTTAAAAGAGAAAATCCATTTCGATTTAGATGTGTAGAACAATCGACCCATTTAATGCAGGGATTTACTAAAATTGTTTTTATTTTTCCCTACAGCAAATATTAAATATTTTTTCCCTTTCTTTATCCCTAGAATTGAAATGCATTTTCATTTTGCCCAAGTTCATCCGCCTCAGAAAGGCGGTAATTTTATTTAAGAAGGCTGCACGTTGCAACTCAAATCATTAAGGTAAAAATGGAGAGAGTATTGAAATAATAATAAATTCAATTCCTATACGATCGAATAGTTTTAAGTGGATTTAGCTAGGCTTCGACTTAAAAAGCCCGGATGCAATTGAAGAATTTATCTTAGAGAAAACAATGCTAGATTTTCATCGCATTCAAAGCAGATATCAATATTTGTTACTTGAAATAGACATCTAATTTTAATAAATATTTGAAATAAAACCTTAAATACTTTTTCTTTGATTATATATTTATTTATTTATTGCTGTCACACGAATTCAATAGTATATCGGAGTAATATCATTTATTTTTCATAATAGTTAGCTTCAAAAGAAATTCACAAATTGTAATGTGAGGTTGGCCAACTGGATGGTAACTGGGTGATGTTGGATTGAGATACTTGAGACACAGGTTGGAAAATTCACAGCTTTATTGACACACGCAGAAACTTAACAAACATACAATAAAACAGTCATGCAATAAAACAGGCATACAATAAAAAAGGCATACATTTAAAAACATATAATTATAGATTCATGGAAGGATTCCACATGGAGGCCAACTAATACACAGGGTTGCGATAAATATATTTCCTCTCGGGGTGAGAGACTGTAAGCTAAACATTTTTAAACAGAAGTGCGTGGCCTATTGAACATTTCTTTTGAATGACACATGGGGCACTCTTGCCAGTTTGTAGTAGGAAGCACGGTTACAAATTAACGTTTATGCATTTAAGGTTAGTTATTAGGGCCTGAAGGACGAGGGACTGGCTCTAATGTTCTACAGATTTTGGGTTTAATCCCTGGCGGCCCCACGAATGTTTGTAGTGGTTTGAAATCCATTTTAAAATGTAGGTGCTTGTCTCATATGACTAATTAGAAGTTGGGAGTAAGGTGAACACCACCACCTCATAAAATATAAACCACTGTTTCTGAATCTGCCAGTAGGCAGATGTCCTTGGAACACCCTGGGGCTGTTGCGCTATTGAAGAAGAATGTTGTTTACTTGTATATTTTATATTTTGTTCATTATTTTTATAATTACAATAAAAAAAAATCTTCTGTCTTTCAAAAGAATTCCGTGCATTGAAATTAGTATAATTATTTCAAAAACAGTTTTTCATTACTTTCAATTTTCTTTGCTATTTAAGAAATTAAAAAAATAATAATTTTCCACTTCTTTTAACATGAAATAAAGAATGTGATATTTGGAAAAAAATTCTAGTGCAAGATATGAAAAAAAAAAAAAAAAAAAATACTTCTACTACAAGGTATCGGTTCTAATTATTAATCCATTTTTTAGCAGCTCTTTGCTTACTTTAAAAAAAATAGAGTTCCTGCATCAAAAAAAAAAATTATCCTTGCAAGAAATGAAAAAGTCACAGACGGCACGGATATTCAATTAATTTTTTTCTAAAAGGTTTTTATTTCAATAAAAACTATCCCAAGGTTTTTTTATATATATATATAAAAAAAACTCACAAGAATTTCTTTAAAAAAATTAAGATAATTACATACATCTTCAGGAATATTCTAATGAATAACATTTTATATTTATTATTGTACTATACCAATCTTATATATGACTTGAATCAGTGTCCTTTGAAACTGCATTTAAAAAAATTACTTATAAAAGTAAAACGAAAAGTTTTGAAAGAGCCACGTTCAAATAAAGCATAAAAAAAAAGCCACGTGTACATGTATCCTAGAGCTAGTTTAAATTATTTCCTGGTCCGACGTCTATTTCTATCTGGAAAATTGGAAAAGTTTGAAGTGATGATTAGTGTTCGAACAGAATGCTATCAGTGGAAATTTGCCGAATTCCCATTATGATAAATGTACTGCTTTTCCAGTGAAATATTTCTGTAAAACTGCTCCTGATTTTCATTTTGGGGGGTGTTTGATAGTTATTTTTGATGGAATTTTATATCAAAAATCAATATGATTATGAGATGGATATTAAAAAAAAAGAAAATTCTAGTTTTTTAGTTTGTAATATTCAGAAGAGTACTAAAATATTTGAATTCCATAATAAATGTTTTCCGTTATCATTAAGCAATCGATATTTTTTGTAATTATATCATTAAACTTGCTGTTTAATTATGAATGTTTAGTTAAAAAACAACGTAAACATTCAGAAATAAAAGAATCACCCTTTCAATGAATCACCAAAATTTAAAATTTCTTTTTGTTTAAAATTTTTACAGAGATGCATAAAAGGATGAAATTGTCTTTTAACAGGAGATGCAACTTTAGATATAATAAGGTGTATGGTGCATATACATGGTGTATAAGATTTATCTCAGTATGCGTATTTTTTATCTGTGCTTAAAAAATGCACACTCAGTATAACTTTAGATAAATAATAGTTGTATGTACATGGTATATAAGAGGAATACAATTTTTATAAGACTTAATACAACTTTAGATTAAGCCTTATAAAAATGCATACTCATATAATAAGACATTATTACTTTAGTATATTAAGAAATATATGTGCATGATGTTTAAGAGGTATAGTACGCATTTTTGTAAGGCTTAATATAACTTTTAGATATAATAAGAGGTGTACTACAGTGCCCAAAAAGTAAGACCAATTTTTTTTTTCGAAAACTCTTTATTTATACTTTCAAAATTATTTCATCGATTTCTAAGTAATCCCCTCCGGATACAATACACTTACGTCAACGTTTTTTTTCCAATCTTCAATGCATGCTACAAAGTTGTCGGCAGGGAGGACCTTCAAAGCGCGAGGCGATTCACGTTGAATCTCTTCACTCGACTCAAAACGGTGTCCCCGGGGTGATCTTTTGAGTTTAGGGAATAGCCAAAAATCGCACGGTGTGAATACGGTGGTTGGGAAACGATATAAGTTTCATTTTTGGCGAAAAAGTCACGAAGAATCAATGCAGTGTGAGCTGGCGCATTCAATACTTTTTTATGAATTATCTCACTTATTTAACGTAAAGGAATAATAAAATCACGCTTTTCACATTTTTTTGATTAATCACATGTATTTCTCTCCGTAAAGATCAAAAAGATAGTCTTCACTACATTGTTTTAATTTCAGCGACATATTAAAGCAAAAATTATTTTAATAATAACATTGAATATAATTAAACTCTATTCCTAACTGATACCATTTAGAGTTTTTTTTTCATTTAAATTTAATCCATAGAGAAAATCAAAATCGCTACAAAAATATCTGAACAACCTGTACATATTGAACAAACTTCTTCATTTTATGCAGTTACAACTCAGACGATACAACTACGCAAAACAGTTATCAACTATTATAATAATGTAGCAATAACTACTAATTAAATTTAAAAGGAATTCCAATATTGATTGCAATTCCCACCTGCACAAATTAAGTACAGCAAAATGATACAGACATTTAGTTGTTATTGTTGTGTCTAACCCTCAGTGTTCTGCAGTGCGGGACGGACATCGCATGAGTATCCATCTAGTCATGGATGGAGGAAAAGGGACAGCTTCTGTTGCGATGGAGCACCCGTAGGTCTGACTTGCCTTCGTTTCGCCCAAGAAGGAGAACAGGGCCTTCGGGGAGAACGTTTAGGGGGAAATGTCCGCATTCGCGTATCATATGGGAGGAAAAACTGGAAAACTACCAGCAAGTAGTCTGACTGGGGCCTGATAGCTGAGTGACTGCTGGCGGTGCCATAGATATTTGTAGTTATTCGCAATCCCCTTTAAACCGTAGCTTCCGGTCTAATATGGCTGTAGAGCGTTGGGCGTAGTGCTGACAACCCTAACCCGTGAAAAGAAAACACCTCCTGTCTAGAAGTCTGCCAGAAGGCAGAGCGACTTTGGTCGACCATGGGACTGTTTCCCATTGATAATGATGATGAGGTGGTAGTCTGACTAATGATGCAAGATGCTGAACATCCCAAACTCCCTCGTGTCTCCTCGTTTTCTGAAACAGTGTCTACAACAAAGCAGTCAGTGGATTAACCTCAGTTTGAATGCTCACCAGCGGCTCAGGTTGTCACTGAACCACGAGTCGTGCAGACATTTAGTAAAAATTATAACCCAACGATAAATTCTGAAAGAAAAAATAAACCAAAACCTATTTAATAAATTTAAAAACAGCTCTAAATACTGACATTAAACACATTTTATTATCTACATCAATTAATAAACTAAGCATAATAGTTATCAAAGGTTTTTATAAAAATTTAAATATATAATATCTTAAATATCTTACAGAAGTGAAACATGCAAAATAAGCAGAAAAACTACAATTTGCATTTAACAACCAAAATTATTTCTGAATAATCATTTTTTTCCGTATTTAAGAACTTATTGCAAAATGATTAACTAAGCAGAAGGGTAATAAAAAAAAAAAATTATAATTTTGGCATTTTAGCAAATTATGTAACGAATTAAACATTCAATTTTTCCGATAAAAGAACTAATTCTCTCTTTCAAAAAACTTTTGTTACAATTTTTGCGATTTCGGTAAAGAAGTGAATTGAAACGACGTTAATATGATATTTTGTTTTCTTTAAAAACCCGAAAATGTTATGCAAATTTATTTTTCTCTTTCACTTTTTTTGAAAAGCAAATAAATGTTAACAAAATCTTTGAAAGACAATATTGTGTTTCAAAAATATTTTTCTTTCATTTTCAATTACTTTTGCTACTGAAATTTTAATGACGTATGTTTCCTTTTTCATCTTTATTACTATTTCTTTTTTTGTGTTTATTGAAAAATATTTTTCTTATTCATCTTTAATAAAATCCTCATTTTCATTATAAAACATGAATTTTATTTTCATCTCTACATAAATTTTCTTTCTTAAAATCATTTTTCTTTTGAAACTTCAATAGGATTTGATTTCTTTTCATTCTTAAAAACAATGCCAATAACAATCTCCAGTTAAAAGAGAAAATCCATTTCGATTTCGATGTGTAGAACAATCGACCCATTTAATGCAGGGATTTACAGAAAGTGTTTTTATTTTTGCCTATAGCAAATATGAAATTGTTTTTTCTTTATCCCTAAAATTGAAATGCATTTTCATTTTGCACAAGTCTATCCGCCTCAGAAAGGAATGAGGTAATTCTATTTAGGAAGGCTGCACGTTGCAACTCAAATCATTAAGGTAAAAATGAATAGAGCATTGAAATAATAATAATAACATATTTCCATCGAAGAGTTTTAAGTGGATTTAGGTAGGCTTCGACTTAAAAAGCACGGATTCAATTTGAAGAATTTATTTTTGAGAAAACAATTTTAGATTTGCTTCGAATTCAAAGCATATATCAATATCTGTTACTTGAAATAAGCATCTAACTAAATATTTAAAATAAAACATTAAATACTTTTTCTTTGATTATATATTTATTTAAATATTTCTGTCAATGAATCCTTTAGTATTGTATTTATGAAATTAATTTTATTTCTTTTTTCGTGTAAATATGCTTCAAACAGGATTTCACCTTCAACATTTTTTGCATATTTATGATAAAGAACCTGATAGCCGAGTGACTAGCGCGCTCGGTCTCACAGGCCTCGGATTCGAGTCCCTGCTGCGCCATGAATGTTTGTAGTGATTCGGAATCCAATTTAAACCGTAGATACCTGTCTAATATGATTGTAGAGAGTTGGGAGTAAGGTGGACAATCCTACTTCATAAAAAGAAGGCATCCCTGTTTCTGAATCTGCCAGCTGTCAGACAGCCTTGGCTCACCATGGACTGTTGCGAAGAAGTATGTTGTTTATTTGTATATTTTATATTTTGTTCAATATATTTATTATTACAGAAAATTGCTACTTAACTCAACTGCATTTATTATTTATTTAACGGAATTTTAGTTTAATTATTGAAAAAATCTTCTAGTCTTTTAAAAAGTTTCCTTGCATTGAAATTAGCAAAAATATTTCAATCACAGTCTGGCTTTCGGTACCACGGGTACCGGGTTCAAATCCCGGCTTTGCCCATGGGTGTTGTACAAATCCACTTTAAGCCGTAGGTCCCATAATAGGATCGTAGAGCGCTGCGGAGGCATTGTTACTCCGCGTCCGTGGCTTTCAGTTACGCGCCCCCTGGGTAATGCAAAGTTTAAGGTGAAAGATCACGGTCTATCTGCCAGATGCATTAAAGAAAAATTTCAATCACAGTTTTTCATTACTTTCAATTTTTTTTGCTATTTAAGAAGTATAAAAAATAATTTTTGCACTTCTTTTTTAACATGAAACAAAGAATGTGATCTTTGAAAAAAATATATGGCAAGGTATGAAAAAAAAAAAAGGATATATTTTTATCTATTACCAGGTATCGGATTCTAATTATTAATCCATTTTTTAGCAGTTTTTTGCTTTCTTTAAAAAAATAACTTTTACTGCATCAAAAAAAAAAAAAAAATGCTTACACGAACGAAAAGTCACACACGGATATTCAATTAACTTTTATTAAAAGTTTTTTATTTCTATAAAAACTATTCCGATGCTATTTTTATATATAAAAATCTCGCAGGAATGTCTTTAAAAAAAAATTAAGATAATTACATACCTCTTCATGAATATTCTAATAAATAACATTTTATATTTATTATTGGCTATAACAACCTTATACATGACTTGAATCAGTGCCCTTTGAAACTGAATTTGATAGAAGAAAGTCACCCTTAGAAGTAAAACGAAAAGTTTGTAAAGAGCCACGTTCAAATGAAATAAAAAAAAATCAACGCTACGTGTATCCTAGAGGTAGTTTAAATTATTTCCCAGTCCCGATTTCTATTTCTATCAGAAGAATTGGAAAAGTTTGAAGTGATGATTAGTGTTCGAACAGGATGCTATCAGTAGAAATTTGTCCAATTCCCATTATGATCTATGCTGCTTTTCCAGGGTGAAGTATTTCTGGAAAACCTTTCCTGGTTTTCGTTTTAGGGGGTGTTTGATAGTTATTTCTGAGGGAATTTCACACTAAAATCAATATGGTTATATGGTAGATATTTAAAAAAGAAAACTCTAGTTTGCTACGTTGAAATATTCAGAAGAGCACTAAAGTACTTCAATTCTATAATATATGCTTTTCCATTATCATTAAATAATCGATATTTTTTAATAATTATATTATTGAACTTGCTGTTTAATTATGAATATTTAGTAAAATAAAAAAAATTAAATTTTGAGAATAAAAGAATCGTCATTTCTGTGAATCACCGAAAATTCAAAATCTTTTTTTGTTTACAATGTAATCTCCTGATCCGTAATCATGGCGCGTTATCCGTTGTGCCACTGTCCCACGTTGGTTTGAATGTCTCAGGTACTTTCATTCTACATGGGTTAAAATGCTCTTCATAAGTTAAAATAAAATCAGTTATCCTGGCGATCCTAATCATAATGAGATAATAAACTTATCATTATAATTGTCGTTGTCCTTGATAAGTCTACAACTTTTTAAATTAAATCTGATCGCTTAAAGTACGGCAAAATCGAGCCCAAAGAGTCAGTTACAAACTAACATACAGGTGAAACTAATAAAAGCGTATTAAAAAACGAATTCTACATCATTATTATTATTGTATTTTATATTTGAGATTTTCAGTAATAATGATAATCAGTAAAATGACTGGGATTAAAATAATTATTATTTCATGACTGAATTTAATTTATTTTCATTCATTCATTTTTTTTTTGTTTCATTTAATTCGATGCAATAATTTCTATTTTCAAACTGCATAAAAAAAATATTTAAAAAATGTAAGAAAATATTTTTCCTCGTAATAAAAATAGTTAAATATAAATAAATTTATATAACTAAGAATTACACCCAATATAATATATTTAAAAAAAAAAAAATTACATCATTCTTAGGGGAAAAAAAAGCTCATTTCATTTTTTTTTTTCCTTTATAAAGTTTACCTCAAAACAAAAGAAAAAAAAAGTAGTAAGAGAAACTCATCATATACGTCCACATTTGCTTAAAAAAACTGCATTTGGTTAAAAAAAAATGGAAAAAAATTAGACGATCTCTCTTTATTAAAAAAAGCGACAGTTTTTTGTATGTTAAAGGTGGATAATTTAACATTCCATTTTTTTTTTTTTTTTTGGTTCCATTTTTTTTTAATTGAAGTACAAAACATTTTTTTTTTGTCATTTTTTTTACCCATTTCTTTCCTAAATTTTTTTACATACATGAAATGTTTAATAAGACGCATAAAACATTACGTAAATAAAATTTTTCTTCACAAACACCACCTCGTTAGCATTTAAAGTACATAACGAAACACAAGCCAAAGTTCATATACGTGCTATCTCAAACTCCGTAAAGGTAACTAGCGTGCCTGCCAATTAAGTCATTCCAGCATTAAGAGGATAATCACATAATTTTACTACTTGGCACTAATATTTAACAGAAAAAAAAAAATGACAGAGTTTCAGACTTTTATCTGACTAATCTAATTTCAACTAAAACGTCTCTAATGAGATAGGTGTCAAATTGCCCTATCCAAAATGATAGATTAATTGAAAAAACTTAATTTTTCTTGAGAAATTTAATTGGATAGTTAATTTTATTAATTGTTTTGAAAAATAATAAACTTACTTCGATTATTTTTTAAAAAAAATTAATTTAAAACCTTAATGGTGTACATAAATAATGCACTAGAAAAAAATTTATTAAGTAGCTTTATTTGATTAATTGTTTTCTTGTTGATATTTTAACGATGTTTTGGAACGTATTTTAACAAACTGCTGTCCTATAAAATAAAATAAAATGCAAATAGACACATAAAAATGGTAACGTTTGTAACATTAAAAATAATTACTAAATCTATTCATTTTTTAAGACAATACAAAAAATAATTTATCTTTTGGTTAAGTATAATAGAAACAGTTTTTTTTGCAATCAAGTTCAATTTTTGTATTTTTTTCATTGAATTTTATGTGTAATTATTTACGATTGTATGTAATTTAATTGTAGTCATTCCTATAGTAAAGAATATTGTTTTGAAACTTTATAAGTACATTTTTTAGTATTTTAGTAAGTTCATTGTTGTTAAACTTTAGAAAGTAAATTATTTTTACCTCATGCAGTTCATGATATTTCATTTGATGGTAACATCCGTTTACCAAGCTTTGTCATTAGAAATGAAGATATACCATATTATCGATTTGTTATACACACATTTCTTAAATTGATTTTTAACTTTTCTCTTTCTTATAAGATTTTATAATATTATTACATATTTTTTATGTGATGTATGATATTTCATTTCCTTTATTCTTTATAATGCTAGCTTTGTGGGTTAAATATGCTGTAAAAATTGATGCATAAGAAATTCTGACTTGTAGCTTGCAGGGAAATCGCTGGTTCGAATTCCTTAGGGGCATAAGTTGAAATCACTGTTTTAAGAAACAAGAAGACTCGAAAGTGCCGTGGTAATCTGTAAAAGCATATCACATCGACAGCCAGACAGCTTAACAACACGCAAATGCGAGGCACTTGTCCCTAAAACTCATACAGAAACAATAGTTGCTAATTCTATTTTTTATACCAATGTAAATCTAATTTATCTTTGTCAGGTATAATAGAAACAATTTTTCCAAACTGGTTGAACTTTTGTATTTTTCATTGAATTACATGTGCAATATATTTAAGATTTTATATAATTAAATTGTAACCATTCCTTTAATAAGAATATTGTTTCGAAACTTAGTAACAATATTGTTGGTTACCTTTAGAGAGTAAATTTTTAACTCGTGTTGTCTATAGCATCATCATTTGATGGTAAAAGCTTTGTCATTAGAAATAAAGAAATATCATATTATTGATTTGTTATCCACAAATTTCTTAAATTAAATTTTTAACATTTCTGTTATAGAAAGAGAAATACCCAATTGTGCAGTAGAATGCGATCACAGAAAAATACATTCATGATTTAACACAGAAATGATGTGACTGTTCCAAACTTTCATTAATTTAAATAATACTTGTGAAAATGTTTCAGTAACAATTGATGTAAATGCTATAAATTTCGGCCTATTATTCTACAACTCAATTGTGTGGTTGAATATGAATTCACATGATGCGTTTACGCCGATGAGTTAATTATTCAACTGTGTAGCTGAATGCATTCACAGAAAAATACTTTAACGTCAATGAGTTCACATAGCTGATATGACAGCTGGAATATTTCATTAATTTTAATTATCCTTATGAAAATATGATACTCACAATGAGTATTAGCATTTCGCATTACGATGTGCTGATCTATTACAAAGTAGAACAAAAAATATTTTAATGTTTAACACTTTCGAAATATTGGAAAATGGAATACTTTCAATCAATTTATGTATCTACAAAACATAGTTTGCATCATAATATAAAATTATTATTATTACAAATCAATATCAAATTAGAAATATACTTATACTGAACGTTTGAATGTTAAAAAAAAAAAATGCCATCTTTTCACGTTATATTTTTGTAAGCATAAAAAATGTCAAATTAAATCATGTATTTGGGTAATATGACTTTTTATGCATCTTCATATATAAATATATCCTTATAAAATGTCTAACACACTATATGAATAATTAATGGAACTTCAGAATTAATAAAATATTGGTGTCCTCATTTCACATGAATCGCAGATGTAGCGATATAAATTACACAATAAATAAATTAGAGAGTAATTGTATTGGATATCCAATCTCATTTATTAATGGCGGTTTTTTTTACTGAGAAATGACAAATTGCTGCTCATATTCAAAAGAGAATGACAAAAAGTTCTTCATCAAAGAATAAGAGAACTAAATATTCTTATAATTAATCAAAGATCTATATCAGAGGAGAAATAGAATAGAATATTCCCCCCTCCCCCCCTGAAAAAAAAAGAAAATAAAAATCCAATATTTTCAATGATTTCGAAATATTTATGTCCACGCATACAATAATGGTAATCGTAGTGTTTTATGGTTATAGCAAATGTTTTTTTTTTCTTTGTGATTAAGACAGTTCAAAATACGATTTTAATGGAAAAATAATCGAATTTTGCTGTTGTTTTAGTTTCAACATTTGATCTTTTGCTTTCAAAAAGTTTTGAGTGCTTTCTAGATCCATAAAAAGTCGAGATACAATCGTTAAACCACGAGCTATTAGATACCGAAGTCATGTATTTGAAACTGAATTTATGAAAAGCTGGAGCTTTTATATTAGACAGAATGCAAATGAAATTTCAGATTGAAGAACACGCTTACAAATGAGAGTGGTTAGGTTGAGACACTTGAGGCAAAAGTTTGAGAACTCGCCATTTTATTTAAACACTCACAAACACCACACACTTACAATTAGACAAAAACAATATTTAACTCATTTAAAGTAAAAGAGCAGATAATTATACTTTTGAGGAAGGTCTCGACTTCTGAGCCGAAAAACCTGAAACCTTGGCTAAGCGCAGGGTGCGAAAAGAAGTGCAGGAGATTGCATTAAATATACTTCCTCTCGGAGACTGCAAACCAATTAAACGTTTCCCAACGGAAGCGCATAGTTGCGCTGTACTATCTCTCGGGTGAGAGTCTCGAAGTCTGCTAAAGATTTCTCCTGTACACCACTGGGAGGGAGTGCTCTTGTTACTGTGTAAGAGGAAGCATTTATACAAAACAATATTTTATATGGAAAAACTATAATTCTATAGTTTAAATGAATTTTTCAAAAATTCAAATTTATTTTTCGAAACTTATATTTTATTAATTAGAAAAAAAAAAATTATACTGGAATTTATAAAAAACCACATATATATTTTGCTACACCGCCGTTCGTTAACAGTCATATATATTGTGATAATTTTGAGAATCGAATGAAATACGACTACTTGTTACGATACACGACTACGACGATTATACGAATATTCGACTACGTATTTTTTATGATATTTCGTAGGGCGATTTGGGTCCACCTCCTCGAGGTGCCCCCTGGAAACGTCACTTAAGACGGCGAAGAGACCCATACATCTCCGCGGGTGTTCTGGAACACGTTCTATAGCGTGAACGTTGATGCCCTGAGTACAACCAGCCCAGTCGAGGGCAGCCAAAGGCGGTGGGGGTGTTGTACTTATTACATATCACCCTATCCGTGGAGCCGAATAAGGCGGAATCCAGCTAGTACTAGTAGGTTCTGTCGTGCTTCTGGCCATGCAGTTCTCCGTAAGCCTTCGGAAGGTCGGTAAAACTTTATAGATTATGATATTACGTAAAAATTGAGCTGAAAGTTTTAAAATATACTCATTTAGACATAAGTCCTTTGTAGTTTGTTTAAAACATTACTTTTTTTCTTGTACGTTTGCTTTAAATGACTCGATTGGCTATTACCGATTACTTTATTGTTGATTATGATTAACTATTGTCGATTGCTTTAGAATAATATCTTTCGTTTATTACCATGTATGCATAATTGATGTATGCCCACATGTATGCAAGTCGTATAGAGTATGATATAAATTATTTATACTTTTAGTTAGAATAAACTAAAATTCTTTCTGAATTTTTTAAAATTTTAATAAAAAATATACGTGCAAATTTAAGTTAAGTGCAACTTATCTTTAATTTTTAATTCTCATGTCAAATCTTTTTAACCTTATTTAAAAATAACATCGTAAACAATTTCCATGAAACATTATTCAACATTTTAGGTTGGTCGGTTACAGTTAGCAGTTAGGACATTTATGAAAAATAAGTATAAAAACTCACCACCTAAACCAGCCTAACAAATTTTTATACGTACTACTTTAAAATTTCACATCTACTAACTGTCAACGGCCAACGTAGTAAGTTTTCATGCTTATTACTCTTAAATTTAATAACTGCTAACTTATGTATTGCATGCATTGGAAATCTGCAAGGGAAAAGTTGGTGAAATACATTGGAAGTTGTTGAAATTTTAAATTTAGATATTTTCATGCACTGCGCATAATTTACAACCTAAATTCGAGTGCAGTAATTACTGAAATAAATTGTGAAACTGGCGTTCTATTGTTATTAAAACTTCATGCTATCCATACAGCAAACAAGCCCTTTGTCCAACAAAGTTGTTTGGATTCCGGCATCTTTCGCCAATTATCCATGTTATGATGCCCGAATCCCTATAATATTGCATTCAGTTAATTTAGAGGCATTCTAATGCAATTCCGCATTGTATTCAATTAAATATTACATATAGCTGTAAGATTTAATAACATATTTATCTGAAGCTTATACCAGCATAGCCAGGATTCCCGATCGAATGCTATCAGTTAAATTTAGCCTTGAATTCCAATCAACGCAACATCGACATTTATTTTGTCTGGTAATAATAGAGAAAAGAACCTAAATGTTGTAAAATATAAAACTATTATTTAGAGAGGTTAAATCTATTTTCTGTGTACTTTTCAGTTTTATTTATAAAAATATAGAAAAGGTATTTTCAATTAATTTTCCGTTAATCAGAAACCTATTGTCAAACACAGGGATGGGCAAACGTTTTCGAAAAAAAAAAAAAAAAAGTTTGGCGGGCCAAGATAAATTTTTCAAAAATTTTAATAACAATATAAAAGCATTACAATTTAAATATGTTAATGAGATGAATGAAATTGTGATTCCATTTTTAAAAGTTCCTTATAGTGAGGTTCAAAGTGAGATGTACTGATTCTAAGGAACGAGGCTGAATGCTCCTCTGCCAGTCTACTTGAAATAATTCATAGTTGAAAACACTTGTTCACATATATAAAATGAAGCAAATATAGCACTGATTTTCTGGGCGTGAGATATTAAATTTGAGGAACTGATTTTCGATAATGATTTGTAAAACTCTAACTTTGGCCTATTTAGAAACAACTGCAATTTATTTCTTTTAATTTGCCTTGGACAGGCAAATTAAAATTCTATCCGCGGGCTGGATAGAACCTTCCGGTGTGCCGGAGTTGGCCCGCGGGCCGTAGTTTTCCCATCCCTGGTCTAACATATTGCCAATTCTAGACATTTTTAAAATCTTTTTTCGAAGCAGTGACTGCAACGCGCTCACCAATTGATTTCTAACCTGATGATTCTCTTTGATTTATTACGACAAGTGGACTGAGAATTTAATCACTATGTTCAAGATCCCTAGTTACAAATATAAGACTCACTATCCACAAGGTCACCTTGAGTCCTATAAAAACTATTAATTACCAGTACTAGTAAATGCATATAAATACACATATATATCCACATATAATATGTGTGCACATATTTTTAATATTCCATCATTTACATGAATATATAATTTATATATTTGTATATTAATTTATATAAATTTACATATTTACTCCTGTATTAGTGTTACATTGATATATATGCATATTTAGAAGTAAAATGTATATTTATATATATCCATATCTGAACATTTATTTAAATTTTATAATAAATATATTTACTCAAGAAATCATGTATATTTACATATATACGTAATATGGATATTTAAATATTCTTTCATGCATATTTACACGAATATTTAACTAATCAATCATGTATACTTAAAATTAATATGTAATATTTATATTTTATACATTTATATGAAAATGTAATTTGTACATGTGCATATTCGTTCATATAAATTTCCACTAACATGCATTTATTTTTTTTACAATGCGAAAATATTCACGAATATGAATACCAATATATAATATAAATATTTATGTTTAATACTATGTGTATTTATATTGTGCATATTTATATTTTACATTACTTATATTTACATTTTAGTATTTTACAAATATATATAAAATTTTAGTATGTACATTAGTGTGATGAAATATAATTTTTTATGTTTAATACTATGGCAAAAATTTATAATCAACTTTGTTATTACTAAAACTTTTCGAAACAAATATTATATTTATTAAGTTTTTACCTCAGTGCATCAAATTACTAAAAACTCGAAACAAATATTTTTTATTTGATCTTTTCTAAAGCTATTTTTACTTTATATCCTTTTTTTTTTCTTTTAGTCTGAAGTAGTTTACGCATCTCTGCATTATTTATCGATATGGATCAACCCTATCCTTCCATTATCCATGCAAAAATTTATTTATGATGCTAACCCTCTTCCCGAAACTATTATTGACAACATAAAATACCAGGATTCCTTTGTGTACTAGTAAGAGCACATACTGTCAGAAGTACTCATCTGAAAACTTGTCATCCTTGAGAACTGGATAACCGTCACCCATGCCCAGTTCTCATTATTGTCGATTTAACCTATGGGCAAGCGAGCCTGTCCTGTGAGTGACAGCCCCCGTCTACTAGATCTCCCTGGTATGACGCCCATTTTCTCGTGGGGCTGTCTTCCCATTCAGTCTGGTAGTTAGGAGGGAGTAGAGCGAACTCAACTGCCCCTGCAGTATGGAATGCCATACAAGGTGCATCTGTTTTTTTTTCTTCTAGGGGTCTCAACAATTTATTTATTTGGGTTTTCCTGCCACGTGGTACTGACAGCAGAAGGTTCTCGTTGAACAATGGTGAGGTTTGGGTCTGAACGCTGTAAGTTATTGAGATTTTTTATTGATGTGGCTTAATACTTATGGCATGGAAGTCTGAACTGGGGAGGAAATGCTGAATTGTCGCTGTTAAGGTCAAGCAAAATATAAAATACTTGTATTCAACGAATTTTTTAAATGTTTGAAAGATTTAATTTGTTTATTTTAGGGCGACTTTCTAAACCTAAACGGTAAAGATTTTTATAAATTCACTTATAGATATTAACACGATTTTTTAAATAAATAATATATATATATTTAAATATTTAAATTAATGTGCAATATTCATGTTTAGATATTCATTCATATTTATTTGCACGAAAATATAACTTTGTATACGTGCATAATTGCTCATTTAAATTTTCACTAATATGTCACTATACTCACTCATATTTCACTATACTCACAGATGAATATTAACACATATAATATGCTTAGTTATGCTGAAAACTATTTAATTTACGTTTTTAGATTGTGTATATTTATTATTTTGCATTGTTTATATTTACATTTTAGATTGTGTATATTTATTTTTATTTATGTATATTTACATTTATACCAACAAAATGGAATAGTATCATGGACGAAAATTTAGAGTCAACTTTGTTATTACTAAAACTCGTAACAAATATTAAGTTTTATGCATCAAATTCAATTTTTTATTTGATCTTTTCTAAAGCTATTTTTACTTTATGTCCTTTTTTTTTTTTTAGCCTGAAGTAGTTTAGTATGCATCTCTGCACTATTAATCGATTTGGAACAACCTTATCCTTCCATTATCCATGAAGAAATTTATTCTTGATGCTAACCCTCTTCTCGAAACTGTTATTGACAGCGTAAAATACCAGGACTCTTTTTTGTGTACTAATAAAAGCACATATTGTCAGAAGTAATCTGAAAACTTGTCATCCTTGAGAACTGGATATCCGTAACCCATGCCCAGTTCTCATCATTGTAGATTTAACCTATGGGCAAGCGAGCCTGTCCTGTGAGTGACAGCCCCATGTACTAAATCTCCCTGGTATAACGCCCATTTTCTCGTGCGGCTGTCTCCCCATTCAGTCTGGTAGTTAGGAGGAGTAAAGCGAACTCAACTGCCCCTGCAGTATGGAATGCCATACAAGATGCATCTGGGTTTGTTTTTTATTTATTTATAGGGGGTCTCAACAATTTATTTATTTGGGTTTTCCTTCCACGTGGCAGTGACAGCAGACGGTTCTCGCTGAACAATGGTGAGGTTTGGGTCTGAGAGCTGTAAGTTATTGAGATTTTTTGTTGTTGTTGTGCCTTCATACTTATGGCATGGAGGACTGAACTGAGGAGGAAATGCTGAACTGTTGTTATTATGGTGAAGCAAAATATAAAATTCTTGTATGTAATCAATTTTTAAAAATGTTTGAAAGATTTTATGTGTTTAATTTAGTGCAACTTTCCAAAGAATAAATAGTATTACAAGTTGATTTTATAGACCTGTTGGATATTTATTCAATATGTAAGGATCTCCCTGCAAGTTAGGTGAGAATAGAAATCACTAGGTTCGAGATAAGAAAATGTAATAGATACAATTTATATTTACTTTTAATATATTCAAAAAAATTTAGTTATTTGTCATAAATTAAAACATTCTCAATTTTTTTTTTTTTTTTTTTTTTGAGAAATGTTGAAAAATATAAAACCATTATTTAGAGAGGTTAAAAAATATTGCTGTGCACTTTTCAATTTTATTTATAAAAATATAGAAATGGTATTTCTAATTAATTTTCCGTTAATCTGAAACCTATTGTCTAACATATTGCCAATTCTAGACGTTGTCAAAATCTTTTTTCAAAGCAGTGACCGTAACGCGCGCACCAATCGATTTCTAACCTTAACTTTACGGCAAGTTGGCTGAGAATCACTATGTTCGAGAGATCCCTAGTTACGAATATAAAACTCATTGTCCGCAAGGTCACCTTGAGTCCTATAAAAACTATTAACTACCTCCGCTAGTAAATACATGGGGTCTGAATGGCCGAGTGGCTACTCTCTGTCACTCGGTATCACAAGTTTCAGGTTCCAGTCCCGCGGTGCGATGGATGTTTGTAGTTGTTCGAATCCCCTTTAAGCTGTAGGGGGCTGTTGAGCGTTGGGCGTAGAACTGACAAACCTACTCCCTTAAAAAGAAAAACATCTCTCGTCTCAAAATCTACCAGTAGTAGACGGCCTTGGGCTATTGCGCCAATGATGGTAATGAGTAAATGCATATATATCAACATATATATCAACATATATATCACATATATATCAACATATAATATATCAACATATAATATGTATGCACATAGTATATTTAGAATATGTAAAATGTATATGTATATATATATCCACGTCTGGATATTTATATACATTTTATAATAAATATATTTACACGAAATCATGTATATTTTACATGTATACGCAATTTGGATATTTAAATATTCTTTCATACATATTTACACGAATGTTTAAATAATCAATCATGTATACTTAAAATTAATATGTAATATATATATTTTATTCATTCATATACATTTATATGAAAATGTAATTTGTACATGTTAATATAAATTTTCACTAGCATGTATTTATTTTTTACAATGCGAAAATATTCACGAATATGAACACCAATATATAATATACATATTTATGTTTAATACTATGTGTATTTACATTTTACATTGTGTATATTTATATTTTACGTTACTTACATTTACATTTTAGTATTTTACAAATATATATCAAATTTTCGTATGTACTCAATGTGCTAGTAATTACATTGCTTATATTTACATTTTGAACTGTGTATATTGATATTTTACCTCAGTGTATATTTACATACATACCGAAAAAATGAAATAGTTGTATGGCCAAAAATTTAGAATCAGCTTTGTTATTACTAAAACTCGAAACAAATATTATATTTATCAAGTTTTATGCATCAAATTCAATTTTTTATTTGTCCTTTCCTAAAGCTACTTTCACTCTATATCCTTTTTTTCTTTAATCTGAAGTAGTTTATGCATCTCTGCATTATTAATCGATTTGGAACACCCTTATCCTTCCATTATCCATGCAGAAATTTATTTTTGAGGCTAGCCCTCTTCCCGAAACTATTATTACCAGCATAAAATACCAGGACTCCTTTTTGTGTACTAGTAGAAGCACATACTGTCAGAAGTACTCATCTGAAAACTTGTCATCCTTGAGAACTGGATAACCGTCACCCATGCCCAGTTCTCATTATTGTCGGTTTAACCTATGGGCAAGCGAGCCTGTCCTGTGAGTGACAGCCCCATGTACTAGATCTCCCTGGTACAACGCCCATTTCTCGTGGGGCTGTCTCCCCCATTCAGTCTGGTAGTCAGGAGGAGTGAAGCGAACTCAACTGCCCCCATCTTGTATGGAATGCCATACAAGATGCATCTGGAGTTTTTTTTTATTTATTTATAGGGGGTCTCAACAATTTATTTATTTGGGTTTTCTTCCACGTGGTAGTGACAGCAGAAAGTTCTCGCTGAACAATTTTGAGGTTTGGGTCTGAACGTTTTAAGTTATTGAGATTTTTTTTTTTTGTTGTTGTTTCTTCATACTTATGGCATGGAGGTCTGAACTGGGGTGGAAATGCTGAACTGTTGTTGTTAAGGTGAACAAAATATAAAATGCTTGTTATAATAAAATTATGAAACCCAAATTATGTTAATAAAGTATTATAATCTGAAATGATAAGAATTTTTTTATTAATTTGAGTATATTTTACCTTTTTTTTTTTACCCATAATAATATTTTTTTCAGTGGTTTCAGTGACATATGTGTATTCACGGCTACGAGGTTAGAATTTTGGCCAACAAGGGCAGCCTTCAGAGTTCTGCTTATGGTGTTTGTCACTGTTTCTCGGGAGGAGCTTGCCTCTAGAGTCAAATTAAATATCAACTCATGTTGGAGAAAGTCCTCGTACGAGTTGTGTGATTGCAACCTTGTTCTGCTTTAATTGGGGCTGGTAGTAGATCTAGACAGACGGCTTTTGCTGCAGTGGTTATCCTTGTGCTGAGCGTCATGTGTCAGGGCTTAAGGTTTATCGCCTTTGTCCGAGAAGTAACTTGACTCAAACCACTCCAGCCCCTATCTTGACCTGCATTAGTTGCCAGAAGAGCCAGTGTGCTCTAGTCTTGGAGCGGTCTTTCATTGTTTGAGATCACATGGGTTCCTGGGCTTCGTCGAAATATTGCTGTCGATCAAATGGAATATGAAACAACATATTTTACCTGAATTTTTCCCCCTTTTAGCTTTTTTTTTTTAAGAAAACATATATAATTGTAGTGAAATTTATTATGGTAGCTAGCTCTATAATACTTAAAACGGTATTTTGTATCTGACCAAGTAAAATGTATTCCTCATAGCAGTTTCCAGCATAATTTCTGATAGCATGAACAGCACACATAGTTTTGTGCAGACTATCTATGGATGGTTATTGTTAATTGTCGCTTATTTATTTTTATTTACTTTCTTAGTTAATTCTGTAAAATATTAAAACCGATCTGGAATTTGTGACCAAGCAAACTGTAATGTTCCTTGTCTTAAGCATAATTTCTGATAACATAAGTAATACGCATAATATTTTATAACTTTACATATTCAAAGAGGCAAATTTAGGTTATCTATCTGCTGTTTCTGTTATCTATTGCTTATTTCTTTTCTTTTTTTAATTCCTTCTATTAGTTCACACTCTCCGTATATATCTTGTTCAAATTTTCAATCGTTCATAAAATACTGTTTATTCCTCCACTCAAGTTCAAATACATTTTTTTGAATTTGTAGTGGATGACACTTGATGGTAATACAATTTTTTCAAACATGAATTCAGTAATTAAATTCAATTAATATTTGTTAGTTTTTTTTTTAGATTTAAGTTGCATATATCTACCAATAGATGGCTCCAGATAAACTTAAAAAAATGAATGAAAATTATTTATAAAGGACTTTGTGCAATATAGTGAAAAAAAGCAGTAGGAATTTACTTAATTTTTTTTTTTTTATATTACTTATTTCTTTTAATACCTTATTTTTAAGGAAGCACTACAATTTTTAATTAGAATTAAATAAATTCTTAGCGTTTTATGCATTAAAATTATGATATTAATTCACCACTAAGCTCAAATTCCTTTATTTAGAGATTAAATTAAGCTAGCTATTGTTTGAATGATAAACTTTTACATTTAATATTTTCTCTGGATTTACCATACATTACAGCATATAAGCCGTTAATTTTTAGAATTTTTGTAAAGGTCAATTACAAGTATCTTCTTATATTCCACTAATCTCTCAAAAAACGCATTTACTTTTTCATTAGGTGGACTAATTGTCGAATGTAGCTAAATATATAACAGATTTTTATATTTTAGTTTATACTTATAAGTTTATGAAAAAAATTTCACTTTAAAGGAAAACAAAAAAGAATGACAAAGGAAACCAAACTCCTTTCAAAACTCTATCCAAGATAACTGTTGAGAGAAGTTTAGTGTATCAACAGTTGGAATTCTGCTAAAATAGTCACTGCTTTTCCAACTGGTTTTATTATGGAAAATTGCATTTAAAATGCCTTTTTTAACTTTCAATTTTAACATGAATTCTTAGAATTTTGGAAAAAAATTATTTTAAAAAGAGTCGGGATTCAGATTTTTAAACCGACTTGTAGCACTGTCTTAGGTATTATTTCTCATAACATAAACAGTGCATTTACTTTTACATAACTGTACATTTTTAAAGAGGGCAAGTACCGGTTCGTTATCAAGCTTATCCCTAACACATAAAATTCCCTCATTAAGAAGCAAATGCTGAATATCCCTATCGAAAGCGAGTTCAGCATCCAATCTCATCCAAGTCGTTTTTTAATGCCCACTTCCTTCACAAGGGCGCCCCTTTAAAGAAGCCTATCTGAAAGAAGGCGTTCATAATTCCCAGATAAGAAGTGTGGTTTCATGAAGCTTTGCAAACACACCGGGAGTGTCGCGATGTAAACTGCTTTTATGACGCCTCTAATCTCGCCGCTTCTTAAAAATTGTATGAAGGGTGCTTCATGAATATAAATAGGAAACTTAGATTTCCCTCTTTTCTATTAGTGGAGAGGGATGGTAAGTAAAGGAGATTTCTTCATTTTAACTTACTTTGAGTCTCAGAGAAAGACAATGCCCGAAATGAGACTGAATTAAAGTTGCGGTGGAATTATAAACTTCAGAAAGAGATTGCGGATTTTTAAAGATTTTATTTTTTTTTTTTTTTTTTTTTTTTTAAATTTATGGTGGTTTTCTTAATGTTCTTTTTCTTTAGAATCTATAAAAGCCTTTTCTTTTATGTATAACGAAGCATTTGTTACAACTTCAAAGGTGCAGTATTTCTCACCTTTTCATACTCTCAATCTGCTTACAAAAATGCATATATCTTATGAATATAAGAGTACCAAATGACAGGTACAAAGTATTATAGAATAGATGAAAACAAGCAAAAGAAAATTTGTGCAATGTTATTACAAAGATGCTATATTGGAAATACAGAAAATATTTATGTTCTTAATAATAGAATATCTCTAAAAATATCCAAATGATGTCCAATTAGTTAGCGCTCTAGTCGTTGGTACCACAAACTTCGAGTCCAAATCCTGGCGGTGTCATGGATGGTAAACCGGAATCCACATTAAACTGTAGGTTCCGGTCTAAATTAGCCCAAAATGTGCAGAAAATGGCCATAGAGCAACAAATCAACCAAGTCCTTTTAAAACTCTATCCAAGATAGTTTAGTCTATCAAGAATCGGTATGTTGCTAAAACAGTCACTGCTTTTCCAGTTGGTTCTATTATGGAAGATTACTTTTGAATTACCTTTTTTACAACTTTCAATTTTAACATGAATACCTAGAATTTTGGAAAACAAAATTTTTATGAAAGAGTTGAGATTTAAATTTTTATGCCACCGACTTCTGGCACTGGCTTTAGCATTATTTCTAATAACATAAACAGTACATTTACTTTTATACATACTTAAAGAGGCAAGTACCAGTTCGTTATCAAGTTTATCCCTAACACATAAAATTGCCTCGTTAAGAAGCAAATGCTGAGTTTCCCTATCGAAAGCAAGTTCTGCATCCAATCTCTCGGTTGTTTTTTAATGCCTGCCTAGGCGCTTCCTTCATAAGATGGCCGCTATCTGAAAGAAGGCGTTCATAACTTCCCAGATATGGAAACGTGGTTTCATGTAGCTGGACAAACACACCGGGAGTGTCGCGAAATAAACTGCTTTTATGACGCCTCTAATCTCGCCGTTCCTTAAAAATTGTATGAAGGGTGCTTCCTGAATATAAATAGGAAACTCAGATTTCCCTCTTTTCTATTAGTGGGAGGGATGGTTAAAGGAGATTTCTTCATTTTAACTTGT
The DNA here is from genome assembly GCA_021605095.1 of Caerostris extrusa. Lineage (NCBI taxonomy): Eukaryota > Metazoa > Arthropoda > Arachnida > Araneae > Araneidae > Caerostris > Caerostris extrusa. Next base: position 43,978 of record BPLR01001027.1, on the reverse strand, counting down.
TTTGAGTTTCAGAGTAAGAAAGACAATGCCCGAAATGAGACTGAATTAAAGTTGCGGTGGAATTATAAACTTCAGAAAGAAATTGCGAGTTTCTCAAGATTTTTTAATTTTTCTTCTGTTTAAATTTATTGTTTCCTTAATGTTGTTTTTCGAATTCAAGGTATTTTGAACTGCAGAATTACTTTTAATTAATCTGCAAATTTAATTTAAAAAATTCACAGAGTCTCACTAGATGGCGCTGCGTCTGCTTGCAGGGAGAGAGGCCATAAAATAAATTTGTTTCGTGTCAGTTCACAGCCATCTTGAAGACATCAATCAGTGTCATATTCACTACTTTTTATTGTTACGTTTTTTTTCAATTTCTCAATCTGGATAGGAACACTGGTGGATATTGGTTCATGCAGGACGTTGCCTTTCCTCACAGAATACGCAGTGCATTTGACACCATTAACAGTGAGCTTGGAACTGGAACATCAACACCCAAACAATTATTCTGGTGTTAGCCATTGACCACCTTATTCACCAGATATGAATCCGTGTGGTTTCTATCTTTGGGGTCATACGAAAGATTTGGTCTTCAAGAACAAACCGTCAGATCTCATTAGCCTCAGAAAATCCATAACTGACGCATTTGCAAGTATTACAAAAGGAACTCTTGTATTTATAACTGGCACCTTTGTGATTAAGTTGAACTATTCTATCACTTCTGAAAGTTATCACTTTGATAACCTTGTTCGTTAAATTTCTTTTCTATGTTCTTTTCAATAAACTATGTTATGTAGTGCTATCTGCAACGACTCCAGAATTATTTCCGTTAAAACTTGTAGGTTAATTAAAAGCCAGTTAGTCATTGGCCACTTGAACGTAGATGTGTAATAAATTCAACGTTATTTAGGGTTCAAAAGAACTTATTACAATACATTCACATTTCATCGCCATATTTTTGAACGAACACCCACAAAGTATACTCCCCTCCAGGAGAAATGAAGGCATTACAATCTACTTCCTCATCTTCCAGTCAAATTAAATTTCTGACGTATTTTAATCGTGCCCACCTCCAGTTTATACACGATAATCTCTCTATTAGGCTTCTCTTGTTGAGTTTCAAAACTCTTTTCTGAAAGCTAATAATATAGTTGAGAAATGCAAGGTGATAAAAACCAAGGTGATCCAGCCGGAATTTCTTAATATTAGTTCTGGGTTTTTCAAATACTAAGCACTATGTTGTTTATCATTGACGGTTAGGGCGAAAGAAGTGCAGTAGATTCAGCATTAGTAGAGTTCAGTATGAGTGAACTACTGTGCTATGTTAGAGAACCACAAATTTGAAAAAAATAAATAAATGAAACGCTATAGGAGTGATGATTGTGGGGCTATCATCCCCGTCTATGAGATCAACGGAAGAGCATTTCGACTTATAAATTTAATGCACTTATTCTTCACAAATTTGCCGATGCCTAATACAGTTTTTTTTTAAATTATAATAATAATAATAATTATTATTATTAATTATTAAATAAAATATGTTGATTAAAAACTAATAATAGATATATAAATTATTATTTATTAAAAATTATAATTATAATCGTTACTACCACGCTGAATACAAGAAGCGAGTTTTAATATATGATGTGTATAATATTGATAACTAGTTTTGCAGTAGTCTTTTTTCTTGTAATAACGTCAATTTTCTGATGTGCATGTTCATTTTTTATATTTAAGCAGAATTCTCTTTGGCTTCAACAACATCACATCTAAAAAGCGACTATTTTCAATATAAGCAACAAAAACAACTACGAAAATTTTGAACAGTGGCATACTTTTTTAAAAATATATTATATCAGTATAGTTTTATTTTAATAATGATTTTCCACGTGTTTGTTATTCGTTAGATATTTTAGGAATTTTTCATCATATTTTGTATCAATTGAAAAAAAAATGCCGATTTTAATTATTGGTTTGCATATTGTAATTCAATATCTCTGTCACTACTTGCAGACTTCGTATCATGTTGAAAGGAACTAATATAAATAAAAAAATAATATATATATATATAATAAAATATGCCGTCTGAATATTAGATAATATATATTAAATGTTAGTTCTAATACAGACAAGTTTTCCACTTGCTTATTTTTATATCCACCTGTATTTTTAAAAGAAATAATGTTTCATAAAGTATTTACGACAAAAATGAAATCTTAACACATCCGCTATGTTCTCAATTTCTTATAAAATATTTAAGTTTAGAAAAAGACGAAAAAGAAAGTGCCGAGCTAATATACACTATGTAATTATCAGACAGCTTTAAACTTTATATTATTGCCCTAAGGAAGCATTTTAGTTGTGATTTCTCCATGTCGGAGATATAATGTTTAACAATAAATAATTTCGAGACTTAACTTGGAGAAATAGAAATTTATGTGGAATAAATAAGTACATGGGAAGTATTATAGCAGACAACAATATATATATACACTCAAGAGCCAAAACATTATGACCACCCCTACATTTTGCAATGAACTCGCCTGGATGACGTGGAAGGCACGTGATAAGGTGGAAGTGGTATTTAACTGCTGCTGGAGAGTCTGAAGAATCATTCTTTCACTTACTTCTGTGTGTTATGGGAAAGGCTGCGGATCTAAGCGACTTTGATAGAAGGCAGATTGTAATGGCTCTAAGGCTCGGAACAAGTATTTCGAAACTGACCGACTCGTAGGTTGTTCGCGATCTACAGTTGATAGTACTTATGCAAAGTGGATGAATGACGGTGAAACCAGCGGTAGACGACATGATGTTGGACGTCCACACGCTATCAAAGAAAAAGGTCGTCGGAGACTGTCTCGCATGGTGAAGCAAAACCGGAGCCAGACAGTGGCTCAGCTGACAGCCCAATACAATGCAGGGCCAAGTAAAATAGTATCTTAGCACACTGTTCAGCGGACACTGTTGGATATGGGGCTACGCAGCAAACGTCCCACTCGTGTGCCTTTGCTGATCAAGCGTCATCGCCAACCGCGCCTGCGCTGGGACCGGGAACATCGTGACTGGTCCGTAGATCAGTGGGAGAGAGTTGCCTGGTCAGATGAATCACGGTTTGTCATTCATCACGCCGATGGCCGTGTCAGACCTTTTGACCTTTTGAAATGAAACAAGGAATTTTTTCAATTTTATGATCTTTTACAGAATTTTTAAACAATAAACTTAATTTTAAACAATAAGTCTGTATAAAAGAATAAGTGCAACCAAATTAAATCGTTTCTAGAAGTATATGAGATTTTTAGTTCGGAATGTCACTTTCGATATCTCTATTTTGTGACACGATGTTTTCTTTATTGTTCTCATTTGTCTCATTTGTTTTGTTAACTCTCACAAAGATACAAATTTATTGCCAACTGCATTTAAATAAACGTTTTCAATATCAAAAATTAAATTTTAGTCATAAAAGGATTTATTTATTGATCTATTAAAGAATGGCATATGCAATAACGATATAAAAGCCTAAATGTAACTTTTAAAAATGCGTTGCAATGGATATATAGCTTATAATTTGCAATATATGTCGGCAAAAGCCAATCACTCAATTTTAGACAAGGAGTGAAATCATGATGATTAAATTGCTCCAAGCCTGCTAAATATCCCTGGAGATTTCGTTTCACTACTTCAGAGGTTGGGAGGAGAAGTTGTCTCGTTTAACATGGTGCGGAATAGCAGCTGCCATAACTCCACCAGCATACCTAGAGAGAACTTCAGACCTGGCCGGGAAGATATATGCATCCATGGTAATTCAAGTACTCAACTACATTAAATTATTCGAACCACTCTTCCTGGTTACCTGGTGCATAACAAGGTTGCCGTCCCAAACACTGCTGAATTAAATGCAACTGTTATGAATTCCCAAGTATTCGGGTTCAGGATTGGTACATTGCGTAATCTAATTTGTACCACAGCTTTTTAATGAACTGCAGGATTCTATTGTTGAATTATAGCTTTTGTTGGGTTATACTCATTATTGTTAGTTCATTTATTATTTATTGTATATATATTTTTTCCTATTAACATTCTTTTAAAGTATTATACATTTTATGGATAAAAAAACAAGAAGACGCATTACATTTTAACTATAGAACAAACCTTAAATGGAAAATGAAATTTAAAATAACACAAAAGAGCATTTAAAATAGTGTGCAATTTAAGAATAGGCTTTAATGTCTAATCTTAAATTACACAAAAAACCTTATAATATTTTTTTTTGAGTGATTTAATTTTCTTACCTCTGTTTTATAAGAAAATTACCTTTTGATAGAATGACAAATTCAGTTGACCTTAAACGCCAAATTGGAAATAGATTACGTAAAAGGATTCACAGAATAATTATTCTCATTAATTTATGGATTATTACAATTTAAGTAAATATGACAGTGTTCACATACATTTTCATAACGATATACACACACACACACACACACACACACACACACACACACACACACACACACACACAGATATATATATATATATAAACAATGGTAATTTTAATAATTTTAGTAATAATTTTGTTCTCATAGTTTAATCTAATGACTATCAAATTATATAACGCTTTCAAAAAGACAAGTCAGTTTTCTTCAATCAGTGTACATTGTGTTCCATTCTTCGACCAGAATTTCTTCCAGCGGCATGGTAGCCAACTGGCCAGCCTTTGGTACCGCATTCTTCAGCTTCGAATCCTGGCTGTGTCATGGATGTTTGTTCGTGATTCGGAATTCACGTTAAACTGCAGGTTCCGGTCTAATTACTACTGTAAAATTGCCTAACTGCTAATTGTCACTGGCCTGCATAATAAGTTTTTATGCTTACTGTTCTTATATTTAATATCTGCATGCACTTATGTATTGCAGGCATTAGAAACGTATTTGGTCGTCGATTACAGTTAGCAGTTAGGAAATTTAAAAATTGTAAGTATGAAATCTTATGTATTGCAAGCATTGGAAATCTGTAAGTTAAAAGTTGTAAATATTCATTCGAAGTTGTTGAAATTTTAATTTTAGATCTTTCCATGCACTGCATATAATCCATAACCTAAATTCGAGTGCTGTAATTACTGAAATAAATTGTGAAACTGGCGTTCTATTGATATTAAAACTTCATGCTATCCGTACAGCAAACAAGCCTTTTATTCAACAAATTTGTTTGGATTCCGGCATTGGTCGCCAATTATCTATGTTATGATGACCGAATCACTATAATATTGCATTCAGTTAATTTAGAGGCATTCTAATGCAATTCCGCATTGTATTCAATTAAATATTACATATAGCTGTACGATTTAATAACATATTTATCCGAAGCTTATGTCAGGACAGCCAGGATTCCCGATCGAATGCTATCTGTACAATTTAGCCTTTGAATTCAAATCAATGCAATAGTGAAATTTATTTTCTGTTATTAATAAAGAAACGGACGTAAGTATTGTAAAATAAAAAAAAAAATATTATTTAGAGAAGTAAGATATATTGCTGCGTATGTTTCCTTTTTATTTAAATATAGAAATGGCGTTTTCCATTAAAGTTCCTGTAACCAGAGGCCTATTATCAATTCTAGACATTATTAAAATATTTTTTGGAAGTAGTGGCTGCAATGCACACATTAATTGAATTCGAACCTTACTTTACTAAGTTAGTTGAGAATGTAATCACTAGGTTCAGGATCAAAAATTTACCGATATATTTTTTATTTATTTTAAAGATAATAACATATTCAGATAATTTGTTTTAGTTATTGTCCGATTACGTTATTACGGGCATGCACGAGCCGCTGTTGCAGATCACATGTGGACCTGCTTTGATTAACTATCTCTCCACTTATTATATATTATTTTATATTCAAATTAAAGAATATCTTCGTTCAAACATAACTTAATATATTTCAGTTTAATAAATTTTAACTTAGTGTTTACCGAAAAATGAAATAGTTTTATGGCCGAAAATTTAGAATTAGCTTTGTTATTACGAAAATTCGCAACAAATATTATACTTTCAAATTGTTATGCATCAAATTAAATGTTTTATTTGTCCTATTCTAAAGCTACTTTTACTTCATATCTTTTTTTTTTTTTTTTTTAGTTTGAAGTAGTTTATGCATCTCTGCATTATTTATCGATATAGCACAAACCTATCCTTCCCTTATCCATGCAAAAATTTAATTTTTGATGCTAACCCTCTTCCCGAAACTCTTATTGACAGCATAAAATACCAGGACTCCTTTTGTGTACTTATAAAAGCACATACTGTCAGAAGTACTCATCTGGAAAATTGTCATCCTTGAGAACTGGATAAGCGTAACCCATGCCCAGTTCTCATTTATTGTCCACGCGATGCGATTTAACCTATGGGCAAGCGAGCCTGTCCTGTGAGTGACAGCATCATGTACTAGATCTCCCTGGTATGACGCCCATTTTCTCGTGGGGCTGTCTCCCCCATTCAGTCTGGTAGTTAGGAGGAGTAAAGCGAACTCAACTGCCCCTGCAATATGGAATGTCGTACAAGATGCATCTGAGTTTTTTATGGTCTTTTCTGAGGGTCTCAACAATTTATTTGTTTGGGCTTTCCTGCCACATGGCACTGACAGCAGAAGGTTCTCGCTGAACAATGGTGAGGTTTGGGTCTCAGCGTTGTAAGTTATTGAGATTTTTTTTTTTTTTTGTTGTTATTGAGCCTTAATATGTTATTGAGCATGGAGGTCTGAATTTGGAAGGAAATACTGAAGGAAAGGAAATGCTGAATTGTCGTTGTTGGGGTCAAGCAAAATATAAAATACTTGTCTGCCATATTTTTAAAAAGATTATGAAGATTTATTTATTTTTGTGCAACTTTCTAAGATTAAAAAGTATTATAAGTACATTTAATAGGTCTTTACCTGTTGGATATTTATTTAAATTATCACATATAGTGATTCGTTTTACTACACTGTAGAGGATTTTGCAGGATTTAAGCATTTTCACGTTCGACCATGTATGTTTTAAATTTCTGACTACTTTTTTAAATAATACCACCTAGGTGGGTAAACAGTTTTCTCGGATGAATCCGTGGTTTAAACAAAATTCTCTAATTGCAGCATCAGGAAGTTTCGACAATTCTTCTTTTTAAGTCCTTATTGTGGGTGGTACTATAGACGTCAATATTTTAATACGATTTGAAATGATTTCTAAAATGTTTATATACTATAATTTTAAATTAAAGAATTTACTTTTCATTTTTTGTTCATATCTTTATATATGAATAAAGTTTATTTAATGTTGCTTGTTATTTAACTCTTTTCATGTTAATATATAGCAATTTACACGAAAAATAAAATTATTATTGGTCCATTAAACTGTATTCCTACAATGTTATCCATCGCTTATTATATTTGAAATCAATGACTTAAAAAATAGAAAATACTTGATATAATAAAATTATGATATTACAATCATCACTAATCCCAAATTATGTTAATAAAGTATTATATTAGTCTTCCTATCATCTTAAATGATAAGAATTTTTCTTTATTAATTTTAGTATATTTTACCTTTTTTTTACCCATAATAATAATTTTCTCAGTGGGTTCAGTGACATGTGGGTATTTACGGCAACGAGTTTGGACTTTTGGCCAAAAGTCCAATTTTCAGAGTTCTACTTATGGTGGTTGTCTATCTTTCTTGGTGCTCCCCCTCTAGGATCAAATTAATTATCAACTCATGTTGGAGAAAGGACTACGTACGAGTTGTGTGATTGCAACCTTGTTCTGCTTTAATTGGGGCTGGTAGTAGATCCGAACAGACGGTTCTTGCTGGGCTCCGCAGTGGTTATCCTCGTGCTGAGCGTCATGTGTCAGGGCTTAAGGTTTATCGCCTTTGTCCGAGAAGTAACTTGACTCAAACCACTCCAGCCCATATCTTTACTTGCATTAGTTGCCAGAAAAGTCAGTTGTTGTATGTCCTGGAGCGGTTTTTCATTGTTAGAGACCACATGGGTTCCTGGGCTCGGTCGAAATGTTGCTGTCGACCAAGTGGGATATGAAACAACATTTTTTACCTGAATTGTTTTCCCCTTTTAGCTTTTTTTTTCTAAAAAAAATTATATAATCTCACTGAAAATGATCATGGTAATCAGTCCTTTCAAAACTCAATCCAAGATAACTGTTGAGAGAAGTTTAGTCTATCAACAGTTGGAATTCTGCTAAAATAGTCAATACTTCTCCAACTGGTGCTATTATGGAAGATTACATTTGAAATGCCTTTTTTAACTTTTAATTTTAACATAAATACCTCGAATTTCGGAAAAAAATATTTTTATGAAATAGTTAGGATTCAAATTTTTAAACCAACTTCTGACACCCTGACAGTGGCTTAAGCATTATTTCTAATAACATTAACAGCCCATTTACTTTTACATAACTCTACAATACTTAAAGAGGCAAGTACCAGTTCGTTATCAAGTTTATCTCTAACATATAAAACTGCCTCATTAACAAACAAATGCCGAATTTCCCAATCGAAAACAAGTTCAGCATCCAATCTCTTGGTCATCTCATTAACTGTGAGTTTGGAACCCGAGTTATAATTTAATAATAACCAAACAGTTTTCTGTATCCAATCTCTCGGTCATTTTTTAATGCCTGCCTAGGCACTTCCTTCACAAGGGCGCCCCTTTAAAGAAGGCTGCTATCTGAAAGAAGGCGTTCATAACTTCCTAGATAAGAAGCGTGGTTTCACGAAGCTCGACAAATACACTGGGAGTGTTGCGAAATAAACTGCTTTTTGAGGTCTTTAATCTCGCCGCTTCTAAACATTTTATGAAGGGTGCTTCATGAATATAAATAGGAAACTTAGATTTCCTCTTTTCTATAAGTAAAGGAATTTACTTCATTTTAACTCGTTTTTAGTTTCAAGTAAGAAAGACAATGCCCGAAATGAGACTGAATTAAAATTTGCGGTAAAGGTTGGAATTATAAACTTCAGAAGGAGATTGGGGTTTCTAAAGATGTTTTTTTTTTTTTGTTTTTAAATGTATTGTTTTCTTAATGTTGTTCTTTTTTAAATTCTGGGCATTTTGATCTACAGGTTGACTTTTATTTAGCATACAACTTTTTAACAGAGGTCCAGATAACCGAGTGACTTCAGCTCTGGCGCTCATCACAGGTTTCGAGTTCGAATCCTGGTGATGCTATGGATATTTGTAGTGAATATACTTTAAAAGCCGTAGGTGCCGGTCTCACAGGACCGTAAAGCGTCACTGTGCCCAATCAGACTTCTCCTCACCCACATCATTTCCAAACAGTAAAGGGACAACTCAGCCCTAGGCACAGTGATGTAGTGTAGTAGTAGTAGGCCTAATGCTTACCAGCGGGTCCAGTTGCCACTGAGCCAGGAGTCAGGCATCAAAGTAGTATAGTATAACTGAAGATAAGTAAAAGAAAATGGTATATTTTAAGCAGAAAATAGCTATATTGGTAATACATTAAATATTCAGGTTGATAATAAAGTATCTCTCTAAAGATATAGCTCATTGGCTTGTGGTACTTCAGGTCTGAATCCTGGCGGAGGCATGGATGTTTGTGAGTGGCTTGAATCCCTGTTAAACTGTAGGTACCGGTTTAATTTGCCCAGAATGTGTAGAAAATTGCTGTAAGCTGCAAAGCGAACAAGACATAAAAGATGTCCTTGAAAATTCGATTTATGATAGCGTTTTATAAGCATAAATCCCCAGAAAAGTCTGTCTACATTTGGTAATCTGCTAAAGCAGTCACTGCCTTTGCTACTGGTTCTATTATTGAAGATTCCAATTGAATTACCTTTTCAACTTTAACATGAATAGGTAGAATTTTGGAAAAAAAAAATTTATAAAAGACTTGAGATTCATATTTTTAATCGATTACTGACACAGGCTTCGAATTATTTCTAAAAGATAAACAGTACATTTACTTTTTTACATAGCTGTGGGTAAAAGAAAGTTTCGTTATCAAGTTTATCCCTAACACATAAAAGTGCCTCATTAAGAAGCAAATGCCGAACTTCCCTATCGAATGCGAGTTCAGTATCCTATCTCTCGGTCATTTTTTAATACACTTCCTTCACAAGGGTGCCCTTTAAAGAAGGCCGCTGTCTGAAGAAGGCGTTTATAACTTCCCAGATAAGAAGTGTGGTTTCACAAGCTCGACAAACACACCGGGAGTGTCTCGAAATAAACTGCTTTTATGACGCCTCTAATCTTCGCCGCTTCTTAAACATTTTTATGAAGGGGCGCTTCATGAATATAAAATAGCAAACTTAGATTTCCCTGTTTTATATTAGTTGGGGTGGAATGGTTAGTAAAGAAGATTTCTTCATTATAACTTCTTTTGAATTTCAGAGTAAGAAAGACAATGCCCGAAATGAGACTGAATTAAACTTGGGTGAAATTATAAGCTTCAGAAAGAGATTACGAGTTTCTAAAGTGTTTTTTATTTATTTTTTAAAATGTATATTGCTAAGCTTCTTAATGCGGTTTTTTTCGAATTCTGGATCTAGAGGGTGACATTTAAATAACCTACAACTTTTAACAAAAATTCTCAGAGTCTCAATTGATGGCGCTACGACTGCTTGCAGTGAGAGAGGGCATAAAAAGGAATTGACAGCCATTTGAAAAATGCCAAAGTATCATATTTGAAGATCGTATTTTTCGTAATCTGAATATGAATACAGAAGAATATGGGTTTATACAGGACGGTGATCCTGCTCTCATAGAACGCAATGTGTTTGCCACCATTATAGTGAGTTTAAAACCATTGTTATCTTTTATCAACAGCCACAGGCCAATGTAATCCTGGAGCATTGCATTGGACACCTTATTCACCAGATATGAATCCATGTGATTTCTGTCTTTGGGGTCATATGAAAGATTTGATCTCCAAGAAAAATCCATTAGATGTTATTAGCCTCAAAATTTCAATAACTGATTTATTTGCAAGTATTAAAAAATAAACTTTTCAATGTGTCACTGACACCTTTGTGACTCAGGTGCGCTGTTGTATCTGTAGGTCATGGGCATTGATAACTTTATCCATTAAATTCCTTCCATGTTCTTTTCAATAAAAAATGTTTTAAATGCTATTTGCACTACTCAAAAGTTGTTTCAGTTGAAATTCGTATGTTAATTAAAAGTCAGTTAGTCATTCACCCCTTGAACGTAGATATGTAACAAATTCAACTTTATTTAGGATTCATGATGAGAAATCTGCAACAACACACAGACATTTCACCACCATATTTTTGAGTAGAGACCCGCCGACTATCTTCGCTCCCTCAGAAAAATGATGGCATTACAATCTACTCCTTCATTTTCAAATCAAATTGACTTTTTCTGACATACGAATTCATCCAGCCCATCCCCAGATTCAAATTACAGAAGAATTCGCTATTCGACTTTTTTGTTCAGTTCCACAACTCCTACATAAAACGTTATAATATAGTTCAGAAATACAAAGTGTATACTCCAGGGTGATCCAGCAGAAATTTCTTAATATTTTGGTGTTTTTAAATGACGAACACTATGGTCTTTGCCATTGACAGTTAGGGCCAAAGAAGTGTGGTAGATTCAGCGTTAGTAGGGTGAAATATGGGGGAGATGCTACATTAAGGTTAGGAAACTACAAATTAAAAAAGAACTATATAAGAGCGACGTTTGAAGGGTTATCCTCCCCCGTTTATACAATCAACGGAACGACATTCTGATTTATAAATTTGATGCACCTATCCTCGACAAATATACCGATGCCTAATGTAGTTTTTAAAAATATGTATATATATTATAAATTTTATTATATATATATATATTTAAAATATAATAAATTATATTATATTATAATAAATTATATTATTAATATAAGATGTGTGATTACAAGTTTAGAAATATTTGTTTTTAAAATAATATAAATTTTTACGAAAAGCGACTATTGCATGTTCATTTTCTCAATTTAAGCAGATTTCTCATTGACTACAAAAGCGTCACAAAGAACAACCATTTTTCAATGTAAGCAACAACACCAATTGCAAAAAATCTGAACAGTTGCAGACATTCTTTAAAAACCTTTTTCAATAAAGTTTTATTTAATAATGATTTTCCATATGTTTTTCATTTCCTACTTAATGGAATTCATTGCTATATTTTGTATCAATCGAAAAAAAAAAAAAGATGAACATTTTAATTATTAGCATGTTGTAACTATATATATACACACATTAATTAAATAATATGCATAGTACGAATCCCTAATACATAATAATGAATTAATATGCATAGTACAGATATATATATATATATATGTACAGGGAAATGTCATTTAATAGATATTAAATAATATTTCTAACACAGACAGAATTTTTTCACTTATTTATTTTAATATCCATCTGTATTTTTTTAAAAAATCATGTTTCATAAAGTATTTACGACAAAAACGAAATCAAAATACATCCGCTATGTTCTCAAGAATTTGAAATAAAATATTTAAGTTTAGAAAAGAAAAGAATGTGCCGTGCTAATATACACCATGTAGTTATCAGACAGCTTCAAACTTTTCACTTATTGCCCCCAGGACACATTTTATTTGTGATATCTCTATGTCGGAGATACAATGTTTAACAATAAGTAATTTCGAGACTTAACTTGGAGAAATCGAAACTTATGTGGAATAAATAAGTACAGGGAAAGTAATATATATACAGGTATAGTTAATCTTTATGCCATAAGTAAGGGTTGCATCCCTTATTACTCGTTTAGTACTACGTGGGGGGAGGTTGTATGTAGCTTGAAGATAAGCTACGGACGCGAGTAACACTAACCCACAACGTTTACGATCTCTACGATCTCTCTCTCTCTCTCTATATATATATATATAGATAGATAGATAGATAGATAGATAGATATAGATTGTTTTTGTTTGCTGAACATTCCTTGGCTTCTCTTTCTCTGTTTCACTGATGAAGCCGGATTCACACCAAGATTTTAAGCTACAAGGCATGAAGAGTAGGCAAATCACAAGTCTCATCGAGCGATTCCCGAGGCTTCCGAACGATTGGTCAACGCCGTTTTAATTGGTGAAAGCGGTGTAAGGCTTGGAGAAACTGGGACAGGCTATGTTGGGAACCCTTTGCCTTCCAAGAAGACTTTTAGAGAAAAATGGGTGGGTGGTGCATTTGGGTGACGCATAGGCGTAACACCAGAAGAATACCCACCAAAGAGTCGGATTATTAATGTCATATATGTACTGATGTATAAAATGCATATCGTAGTCTCTACCATAATTCAATATGTTAAATAGGCAATCTTATATTTATATTTTATTCATTATACTCTTTTGTTCATCAGAAATTATTTTCATTTGGTATTAATGTTAATAAAATTAGTTTTTTTTTTTAATTAAGTCGACTTGAAACTTATGAAAAGCTTAAATCTCGCTTTCTTTCATACTTTCTTTAATAATTTTCTACAGGAAAGTGGAAATAATATAGAATAATATAAAAAAAACATTACTTTTGTACAGATATAAATAATTATATTTAAACACTGTGTTATGCATTTAGTGAAGAAAAATTAATAAATGTACAAATGTTTTCAGAAAAAGATTTTTTAAATATTTCTTTCTTCACTAAAGGTGGAAAAGATTAGCATTAATAAACACAGAAATATGTAAAAGTTAATAATACAACTGAATTTTAAATTACAGTTTTTCTAATTTTTATTTTTCCAACATTAGATGCACGTAATAAACATTGTACTAATAAGTTCAATACAAAGAAAGTTTAAAAATTTATTTATTATTCTCCAGAACAGAAAAAACATTGAGTTGATACGAAGCAAACAATAAAAATTTCTTTCTTTTCAACAGCAGCTTTTATTTGTGTAGAAGCAAACGGCAGGACTATCACCACACATTTATTATTTAATAATGAATTTTAAAATAATCACCACACAGATTTCATTTCTTTTTGGAATAATTTATGACTCCTACGGACAGAACGAATCATTTCATTCTTTCATGAAAAATTTAAATAATAAATATATTCAACTCAAAGAAACTTAAAAAAAAAAGGACAAATAATAAAAAGATTTCTCAAAGAAACTCTACGAATCTCAGCATCTATCGCATTTATTTACCTCGAATAAATTACTTCGATCCAAATAAATCATAACAACCAGTTCCCATTTCTACTGATTTTTAATTCCACCTCCGCCTCTAATTCGAAAGGCGATGCATTTCCCTTGAAATGAAATAAATGCACCACCCCAGCGTAACTCCCACGAGGGGGAAATGGTATCGGAGAAAAACTCCGAATTTTATTACGCTGTGCTTCTTTTCGGTATTTACAGTGGAGTTCCTTATTCCCGAACAGGATTGGGGGATCGGGGAGAGGGGGACGGAGTGGAAGTGCCCTCCTTTATCCAGTGGGGAGAATTCTCGCTCACTCACTAAATTCTTCTTTCGTAATGAGATTGCACTTTACCGATATCTGTATCTCTGAGGCAAATTGTAACGGCGAAGCTTTAGCTTTAACTTTTACTGCTTCTTTTGGTTTAGGAATAGATATCCGAGAAGATATCTCTGCTCGTAGCAGTTCCTGGTCTGGGCGTTGTATCCATAATTTATGGATTTCGGGTATCCTGTCGGAATTCATCACCGCTCGAGGTGCACTTCCGCCATGGATTTCCATTTGGGGTGCCGGATTGTTGGCGACAGTGGAGCACGGATTGGGTCAAAAGGAGTCTTGAATATGACGGAGTGCTTCATTCGGTTTGACGTGTGTGTGGAGATGGGGATGCTTGAATGCCGAACTGTTGTGTCCCACAGAGAGAGTCGCCTCACTGATGCGTGCGGTCACCTAGCAGAAAGCCGATATGGGCCGTCTAGTGTCCTCCCAAATTTTAGTCCGGAAATCGAATTTCGAGGATTGTTTATTGTAATATAAATTGAATACATGTAGCTTAAATTTTTTAAAATTATTTTACTGAACGTAACAAGAGTTTTGGGAATTATATTTATTGAAGTGCACTTCTATGAGTGTAAATTTATTTTTATATTATGTATATTAATGTTCATTAACTTCTTGCAGGAAAATTAAATTTTAAAATAAATTTTCTAAAGCAAACTGAGTTTTTTTACAGCACAGATTTTCCTTAAATGCATATTACAAAGACTATTATAGACTGCTGTTAAACTACAGATAGTTACTATTATTTTTTCCTTTCATTTAACATCGGTGAGTCTCGTGTCACTTATAAACACTAAGAATCATCCTTCGATTGTCCATGAGGAGATAACATTGGCTGTCAGGAGAATCTTTTAAGTTTACTGCACAGCATTGGGTATCATATATGGGTTAAATTCGTAATATTTCCCACATCATGTCATAACTATGAATGCGAGGTACTATTCCCATGTTGTTATAATGTCCATTGAGTCTCCCTGATTTTCAGTAATTGAAAAGTTTAAATTCGTTTTTAAATGCAATTCGTTTTAATTTTGAAATTTTTCCTAGATAATTACTGAGTCAATTTTTTGAAAACATAATAATTTATAAATCAATTAATATCTTAAATAGTATTATAATTTTAATATCAAAACATTTTTAAACAGCATTTAATGTTAATCAATTGATTAAATTTTTTTTTTGAAGAAGTTTGATTATATTGACTTAAATCTATGTCAAAATTCAACTTTTAATTTATATACTTTTCAATTCTTAGAGGGTTAATAACTAAATGAACTGCAATCAAAATTTAAAATTTTCAAATTTATATTTCTTCGGCATTTTAATTTCGTAATTTTATCAATATTTAGTACGGTAGTATTCAGCATAATTTGATGAACTTGCGTAATGTTGTGAAGTGTATGAACCTAAATGTCAATATATATTTAATAAAAAAATATAAAAATGTAAAATATTAATAAAAAATATAAAAGTGTAATAAATGAATAAAACTTAATGTTAAAAAAAAATACTTTTCTACAGGAAAATGGAAATCATATAAATTAAAATATAAAAAAAAAAAATCGTTTTATACAGAAATAATGTATTATATTTAAAACACTGTTTTATTTATTTAGTGAACAACAATTAATGAATGAGCAAATATTCTTCACAGAATATTTTAAAAATATATTTTACTTTTCTAAAGGTAGCAAAAATTACATAAATATACACTGGAATATACAACTGAATTTTTAAATTACTATTTTTCTAATTTTTTATTTTTCAAACTTTAGTTGCACATAATAAACCTTATATTAACAAATTCAATCCAAAGACGGTTAAAAAATGTATTCATTATTCTCAACATCAGAAAACAAAACACTGAGTTTATATGAAGCAACCAATACAATTTCTTTTGCTTTTCAAAAGCTGCTTTTATTTGTGCAGAAGCAAACAGCAGGACTGGAATCTAAATTTTAAAAATATATTACCACACAGATTTCATTACTTCGAATTATTAATGACTCCTACGGACAGCCACAATCATTTCATTCTTTCATGATAGATTTAAATAATAAATATATTCAACTCACAGAAACTTAAAAGAAAAAAACTCAAAGATTTCTCAAAGAAACTCTAAGAATCTCATCGTCTATCGCATTTATTTACCTCGAATAAATTACTTTGATCCAAATAAATCATAACAACCAGTTCCCATTTCTACTGATTTTTAATTTCAACCTCCGCCTCTAATTCGAAATGCTGATGCATTTCCCTCCAAAATGCAATAAATGCACCGCATAACTCCCACGAGAGGGGAAGGGGACGAAAAATCCAAATTTTATTACGTTGTGCTTCTTTCGGTATTTACAGTAGGAGTATCATTTTCCCGAACAGGGATTGAGGGGATCGGGGGTGGGGGTGGAAGAGCCTCCTTTAACCAGTGGGGTGAATTCTTGCTCCCTCACTAAATTCTTCTCTTCATAATGAGATTGTGATTTACCGATATCTGTATCTCTGAGGCAAATTGTAAAAGGCGAAGCTTCAGCTTTAGCTTTTACTACTTCTTTTGGTTGAGGAATACATATCCGAGAAGATACCTCTGCTCGTAGCAGGGGCCTGGTCCGGGCGTGTATGAATAATTTATGGATTTCGGGTTGTCCTGTCGGAATGCATCACCGCTTGCGGCGCACTTCCGCCATGGATTTCCATTCGGGTTGCCGGATTCTTGGCGACAGTGGCGCAAGTGGAGGCCGGATTTGGGAAAAAGGAAGTCTCGGATATGATGGAGTGCTTCATTCTGTTTGACGTGTGTGTGGATGGGGATGCATGAATGCCGAGCTTGTAGCTGTGTCCCAGAGAGAGAGAGAGAGGTCGCCTTACTGGGATACGTGCGGTCAATACTGACCAGAGCAGAAAGCCGATATTGGACGTCTAGTGTACTGGCAAATTTTGTGCCCGGAAATCGAATTCTCGAGGATTGTGTATTGGAGTACAAATTGAATATATGTAGCATAAGTTTTAACAAAACCTTTACCGAATACAATACTATTGTAGTGAATTCTATTTATTGAAAGACTCTTATGTGTATAAATTTCCTTTTTTACATATACTATTAATATACTATGTTATACAATAATATTGAAAATGTTATATTAATGATGTTAATGTTTATTACCTCATTGTACGAAAATTAAATGTTAAGATAAATTTTCGAAAGTAAACTGTCTTTCTTATTACAGCACACATTTTTAGATAAATGTATTACGATAACTACTATAGTCTGTTGTTAAACTATAGTTATTTATCACTATTTTTTCTTCTCATTTGACATCAGTGGGTTTCCAGTTCCACTTATAAATGTCATGTCGCTTTTAATTGTCATCATGCCTCGATGGTTGATGAGGGGTTAACATTACTGCCAGGTGAATCTTTTAATGTAACTGCACTGCTTTTAATGTGTTATCTGGGTTAAATCTCATATACTCCCCTCTCGTGTCATATCTTCAATGTCAGACGCTATTCCCCCATTGCTACATTCTGAAATATCCGTTGAGTCTCCCGAATTTTTAAAAGCAGGAACTGCAATGATCGCCACCAGCGGGTTCGTAGCTAAACCTTCTCACCTGTTAGAAGTGACCTTTTACTTTTTATGTTTGGTAGGATGCATAATTCCTGATGATTTTCAATTTTTATTGTTAACAAATTTTACTCGTCAATAGAGGGATGATCTTAAGTAAACTATCTGCTTGGCTTTGGCCACCATGTTCTTGACCTTTTACAATGAAATATTGAACTCAAGGAATATATCAGCAAATATTAGAGAAGCATTTCATATTAACACTGGTATTGTTTTGAGAACCTGATTGGTTTTTTGGTGGAAAACATTGTATTTTGTTTGTAGGAAATGATAGCGATTTTGCTGAAATGTGATTGTGTTTTTGCTTTGAGAAGCTGACTGTGTTTTTGGTGGAGACACAATATGCTTTGTTAAGTAGGACTTAATAGAAGTTTTGCTGGTAGGAAGTGATTGTGAAAAAAATGTAGTGTGATTTTTTTTTCACTTTATGTTAAAATAATACTTTTCCACTGGAGAGTGAAAATAGTATAGAGTAAATGTAAAAAACAGCGTTTTTATATAGTTGTAAATTATTACAAAGACGCTGTTTTATATATTTAGTGAACAAAAATTAATGAATGTGATAATATTTAAAAAAAAAAATTTTTTAAATATTTTTTCTTCGATTGAAGATAGAGAAATTAGCATTATTAAACATACGAAATTGTGAAAGCTAATAATACAGCTGAATTTTACTCTTTCAACTTTTTAATCAACTTTTTTCATAGTAAAACATTATATTTTATTAATAAGTTCAACACAGAGAAAGTTTTAAAATTTATTCATTATTCTCAACAACAGAAAAAAAGCATTGAGTTTATATGTAGCAAACAATACAATTGCATTCTTTTCAATAGCACCTTTTATTTGCGTAGAAGCAAACGGCAGGACTGGATTCTAAATTTTAAAATATATTACCTAACAGATTTCATTTCTTTAATTATTTATGACTCCTTCGGACAGCCAAATCCTTTCATTCTTTTCATGATAAATTTAAATAATAAATATATTCAACTCACAAAACTTAAAGAAAAGGGGAAAATATCAAAAAAAGAAACTCCACGAATCTCAGTATATATCGCATTTATTTACCTCGAATAAATTACTTTGATCCAAATAAATTATAATAACCACTTACCACTTCTCTGATTTTAATTCCAGCCTCCGCCTCTAATTTGAAATGCCGATCCATTTCCTCCAAAATGCAAAATAAATGCACCACCCCAGCCTAGCAACCATCAGGGTAGAGGGTGGGGGCGAAAATCCAAATTTAATTATGCCGTGCTTCTTTTCGGTATTTACAGTTGAAGTTTCTTTTTCCCGAACAGGTGATAAAGGGGGTGCCTCCCCTTAACCAGTGTGGTGAATTTCTCCCCTCACAAAATTCTTCTTTTCGTAATGAGATTGTGATTTACCGATATCTGTATCTCTGAGGAAAATTGTAACGGCGAAGCTTCAGCTTTTGCTTTTACAACTTCTTCGGTTTGATGAATAGATATCAGAGAAGATATCTCTGCTCGTAGCAGTGGCCCGGCCCGGACGTGCATCCGTAATTATGGATTTCGGGTCCTGTCGGAATGCATCACAGCTCGAGGCGCACTTCCGCCATGGATTTCTATTCGGGGTGCCGGGATTCTTGGCGACAGTGGCGCGGGAGGCCGGATTGGGGAAAAAGGAGTCTTGAGTATGACGGAGTGCTTCATTCGGTTTGACGTGTGTGCGGAGATGGGGATGCATTGATATCGAGCCAAGTCCCAGAGAGGTTGTCTTACTCGGATGCGTGCGGTCAATACTGACCACAGCAGAAAGCCGATATGGGCTGCTCCAGTGTGCTGGCAAATTTGCGTCTGAAATCGAATTCTCGAGGATTGCTTATTGGAGTACAAATTGAATATATTGAGCATGAGTTTTAAAAATTCTTTACTGAATGTAAGATGGCAGTGGTGAATTCTTGTATTAGAGTGACTTTATATTGATGTTAATATAATTATATTATAATGTTGTTAATATTTATTAAATATAATATTAAATATTAAGAAAATTTTCAAAAATAAACTCGTTTTTTGATAGCACATATTTTTTGATAAATATATTACGAGGACTACTATAGACTGTTGTTAAACTATAGTTATTAATTATTATTTTTTTCTTTTCATTTGATATCAGTGGGTATCCCGTTCACTTATAAATGCCGTCACGCATCGATGGTTGATGAAGGGATAACATTGCTTGGCAGGATAATCTTTTAAGGTAACTGCTCTGCGTCTGATGTGGTATATGTTAAAACCCGAAAACTCTCAAATCGTTTCCTAACTATCAATGCCAGACACTATTCCCGCATTTTTAAAATGTCCGAGTCATGTGATTTTTGAAGCAGCGACTGTAATGGATGTCACCAGATGATTTGAATATGAGCCTTTCTACATTCTAGATGTGTCTTTTACCCCTTTGTCTCGAAGGGTGCACAATTCTTGGTTGATTTTCGATTTGCTTTATGCACAAATTTTGCTTGTTAATAGAGTGGTAATCCGTTTTGCAAACTCAATGGCTTTTGGATTTACATGGCCACGTGTTTTTGACTTTTTGCAATGTAACATATTAGCAAATATCAAAAGGATCGTTTCATACTACTATTCGATTTGTTGAAGAACTTGATTGCGTTTTGCTGGTGATGATGCTTATTTCAAGAAAAATATGAAGTAAGACAACAAGCTAGCGCATAGGAACAATTAAATTTGTTTTTAAATGTAGATCTTTTATAGTAAATTTTGAAATTTTTCATAGATAATGGCTATAATAATTTTTGGTAACCTAATTTATAAATCAATTTTCTTTCAATAGCATTTCTTTTAATCAATTGATTTACATTATTTGAAGAAGTTTCATTATATTGACTTAAATCAATGAGAAAAAAATTCAATTTTTAATATTTATCCTTTGCTATTTGTTTGAAAATTAATGACTTAATGAACTACAATCAAAATTTTAAAGTTTCAAATTTATACTGTGTTAGTATTTGAATTTTACAATTTTAAAAAATTTAATATTGTAGTATTCAATGTAATTAGATGCATCTACGTAATGATGTAAAGTGTATGAACCTAAATGTAAAAAAATAATAATAAAAAATTTAACAATTTAAAAATATAATATAAAATATAAAAATGTAAAAATTAATAAAAACATAAAAATGTTGAAAATGTAAAAACGCGCAACAAATGTAATTTTTGAATTAATGTTACAAACATACTTGGGACATACTATTGGAAAGTGGAAATCATATAGATTAATATAGTAAAAAAACATATTATACAGATATAATTATTAAACATAAAACACTGTTTTATGTATTTAGTGAACAAAAATAGCAATTTAGTAAACAAATAGCATATAGTCTCAAAAAATAAGGTTTTAAAAATATTTCTTTCTTACTGAAGGTGGCAAAACATTAGCATTATGGAAATACATCAGTGAATAATACATCTGAATTTTAAATTAATTTCTTTTTTAATTTTCATTTTACAAAATTTAGAGGACATAAAAACATTGTATTAATAAGTTCAATACAAGGAAGATTAAAAATTTATTCATTATTCTCAACAACAGAAAAGAACAATGAGTTTATAGGAGACAAACAACACAATTTCTTTCTCTTGAACTCCAACTGGCATGACTTGGAAGGAATCTAAATTTTAAAATATATTACCACACAGATTTCATTTCTTTAGAATTATTTATGCCTTCTACGGACAGGCGTGAATCATTTCATTCATGAAAAATTTAAATAATAAATATATTCAACACACAGAAACTTAAAAAATTTGAAAAGAAAATAATAAATCTCAAAGATTTCTCAAAGAAACTTTACGAATCTCAGCATGTATCGCCTTTATTTACCTCGAATAAATTACTTTGATCCAAATAAATCATAATAACCAGTTCCCCATTTCTACTGATTTTTAGTTCCACCCCGCCTTTAATTCGAAAGGCTGATGCATTTCCTCCAAAAATGCAATAAATGCACCACCCCAGCCCAACTCCTACGAGGGGGGGGGGAATTCTCTTAACCAGTGGGATGAATTCTCGCTCCCTCACTAAATTCTTCTTTTCGTAATGAGATTGTGATTTACCGATATCTGTATCTGTGAGGCAAAGTGCAACGGCAAAGCTTCGGCTGCTTTTACTGCTTCTTTCGGTTGAGGAACGGATATCTGATAAGATATTCTGCTGGTACCAGGGGCCTGTGCGTGCATCCATAATAATGGATTTCGGGTGTCCTGTCGGAATTCATCAGCGCTCGAAGCGCACTTCCGCCATGGATTTCCATTTGGGGTGCCGGATTGTTGGCGACAGTGGCGCAAGTGGAGGCCGGATTCGGGCAAAAAACGAAGTCTTGAACATGACGGAGTGCTTCGTTAGGTTTGACGTGTGTGGAGATGGGGATGCATGAATGGCGAGCCTGTTGTCCCATGGAGATGGATGCCGTTGTCCCAGAGGGAGAGGGAGGTCGCCTTACTGGATGCGTGCGGTCAATACTGACCATAGTGGAAAGCGGATATTGGCCGCCTTGTGACCTGGCAAATCGATTCACGAAGATTGTTTATTGGAGTGCAAATTGAATATATGTAGCGGAAGTTTAAAAAAATTATTTTACTGAATGTAAGCCGAGTGTTGGGAATTATATTTATTAAAAATAATTTATATAAGTGTAAATTTCATTTTTATATTATACATTAATGTTGTTAATGATAATTACCTTATTGTTGAAAAAAATTAAAAGTTAAGATAAATTTTTAAAAGTACACTGTTCTTTTTAACAGCACAGATTTTTGATGAATGTATATCGATAATTACCATAGACTGATATTAAAATATAGTTATTAATTACTGTTTATCATCAGGGTCCTCGTGTCCCACCTATAAATGTTAAGAATCATCCACCGGTTGATGAGGGGATCACAATGCCAGCTAGAAAATCTTTAAGGTAATTGCACTGCATTTGATGTTCTATGGATCAAATCCCGTATTGTCTCACTTTTGTTCATATCTGTCAATGACAGATACTATTTCCACATTGCTACATTGCTAAAATATCCATCGAGTCTCCCGATTTTTGAAAACAGGAACAGCAGATTCGAACATTCCTACATGCTAGAAGTGAAATTTACTTACAGTTTCCTTATTAATAGAGTGATGATCATTTTGTACGAAAGCTACAAAACGATCATCAGACGTAGCTGCCTGAATTGGCTACATGTTTTCGACATTTTACAATGAAATATTGAACTCTAAGGAATATTAGCTCATATTAGAGAATCATTTCACACTGCCACTAAGTTTGCCGGGAGAACATGATCGTGTTTCTGCTGGAGGAGCTGGTTGTGGTTTGTTTGAAGGATGAAATTTTGTTTTTGCAAGTAAGATTTGTATTTTTGTTGGACGGATGTAATTGCATTTTTTTGGCTAAGAGGATCTAGTTGTGCATTGGCTGGGAGGACATAATTGTGTTTTTTGGTGGGATGACTCGATTGTATTTTTGATGAGATATGCGAACTTTATTAAGCTTTATTTACCAATTAAAAAATTGACTTTATTTTTTAAATCATTTCAGTAAAATTGATATCTATTGAATGCATCTAAATTTCCCTTTTTTTCATCACTAAAAATAAAATAATTTATTTACTCAACACCTACTAAATTATGTATCATAAACATTATTTGAAAGGTATATTCAATACCGATATAAACACCAAAATGTTACTTTTAAATGCGTTGCAATGGATACATAGCTTATAATTTACACTATCCGGCAACAAAAGTCAATTACTCAATCTTTAACGAGGAGCCCTGGAATCATGATGATTAAATTGCTCCAAACCTGGTAAACATCCCCGGAGGTTTCGTTTTTCACCCTTCAGAGGTCGGGAGGAGAAATTGTCTCGCTTAACATGGCGTGGAGTAGCAGCTGCCATAACTACACCAGCTGCATATCTAGAGAGCTTCGGACCTGGCCAGGAAGATGTATGCCTGCGTGGTAATTCAAGTACCCAACTTCATTAAATTATTCAACCACTCTTCCTGGTTACCTGGTGCTTAACAAGGTTGCCGCCCCAAACGCTGGTGGATTAAATGCAAGTGTTATGAATTCCCCAGGATTCGGGTTCAGGATTGGTAGAATTGAGAACGGTATTTGTACTAGAGCTTTTTAATGAATTGCAGGATTCGATGGATGGTTACAGTGGTTCGGTTAAGTTCTACTCATAATTGTTAATTCATTTATTATTTGTTGCATATATGGTTTTTTTTCTGCAAACATTTTTTTAAAAGTATTATGCATCTTATATATACAAAACAGGCGGACACTTCCTTAAATTTTAATTATAAGACGAATGTTAAATGAAAATGAAATTTTAAATATCCAAATGGACAATTTAAAATATTTTTGCAATTTAAAAATAATGCTTTAATATGTAATCTAAATTACATAAAACATTGTAATATTTGTGTTTGAAATTCTCTGATTTCTTTGTTTTCTACCAAAATTTTCTTGTGATTGAATAACAAATTCAGTTGATGGAATAACTTCATGGCAAGGGAATGGATTAAAACCAAGGTACCAAAACAAATATAAAAATGTGTATTTGTTCATGTTACGAACAGAAGATTTCATAACTAACTTTCATAGTAAACCGTGATTCGGCTAATGTAGTTAATGCTTGATGCAATGGTTAATTTATCAGTTGTTTTAAACTTCTACAATCAACATGAAATTATTTAGAATTAATTTTTATTAATATTTATTGTAACAAAAAAATGACTAAAAATAAAACTGGAATTGCATATATATACTCATGCCCATAAATTAAGGATAATGAAGTTCAGGCCAAGAAAGAGACAGAATCAAAACAAATTTGACTTATTTGTAAAGTCTATTTATTAAACAAAAGGTAACGAGCAAAAAAGATGCTATATGTTTGACATAATTAATAAAAATTGCGATTTTTACCCCTGAACAAATTTCAAAAAAGAACCTATTTACAAAAACAGTATAACATGGTTATTATGATGGTTAATATGGAGTATGTCTCCCGGACGATGCAATACAGGCCTTACAACGCCTACGCATGCTGAGTATCAAATTATCAATCTGATCTTGAGGAATATTACACCACTCATCAAGCAATGCCCTCCGAAGTTCCGGTTGACAGGTGGGAGGGGGGTTGACGGGCTGCACTTCGTCGGCCAAGCATAGACCACACATGCTCTATTGATTCAAGTCCGGCGAGTATGCTGGCCAATCCATACGGGTGATATCCTCCAATTGAAGGCATTCGTCTACAATGTTTGCACGGTGAGGACGGGCGTTGTCATCCATAAAGAAATTCAGCACCCATGGTGCCCCGAAATAAACGTACATGTTGTTCCAGAATGACATCTCGATAGATGTGGCCTGTCATTGTTACACTCTGAATATGCAGGTCAGTTCTGGAACCAAGAATAATTCCTCCCCAAACGAGCCATCCTGCACCACCGTAACGGTGTCGTTCAATGGTGTTCTCTTGGTGGTACCGGGTACCTGGCGCTCTCCATATGAAAGTCCGGCGAGAATCAGACTGCAAACTAAACCTGGACTCGTCGAAAAACATCACACAAGACCACTGTTGCGTTGTCCACAATGCAAGCTCTCTACTCAGGTTAATCGCAGGCGACAGTGAGTTGCGGTAAGTGGAACACACCTGACAGGCCTACGAGCATATAGATCAATGTGCCCTAAGCGTCTGTACACGGTCTGCCTTGAAATTGTTGTACCGGTAGCTGAAGAGAGCTGACGAGACAGATCTGATGCTGTGCTCCGTCTGTTTCTTTTGGCAGTAACTGCTAAATACCGGTCCTCATTCGGCGTTGTAACTCGGGGGCGACCTGTGCTGTAACATCTACTCACATTGCCATCATCTTGGAATCGTTGCCAAAGCCTGGAGATGACACTCTGGGTGATTCCAAGTTCCTCGAATACTTCCAGCTGGGTACGTCCACATTCCAGTCGTCCGATAATTCTACCACGTAAAAAATCATCGAAATGCTTCCTTTGTGCCATAACTATGCGGTTATTGCACTGAAAGGCTTTTAAAGCGCTTGTGAACAATTTTACTTCTTTGCCATCATTCCTTATATACCCCTCTCTACACTCTCGTCATTGTGACGCACTATCCGCGCCATCTGGTGGTTTCCTGTAATTTGCATATTCTTCTTCAAGATGTGTGTGATAATTCTGCAGGTGAAATTTTTATTTTAGAGTTCAATTTCTGTTTGAATCTGAATTATCCTTAATTTATGGACATGAGTGTATATAGGTCTCCGGCAATATTTTTTTAGCTATTCGGTTCGGGACATTTCATTTGAAACACAAATTTGATGGCAAACATTTGTTCAATTCCTGTTTCCACTTCAAAATCACAGAGCACTTAAAATGCTTCATGATAAAAAATAGTTGCTGTTAACACACAGAGTGATTGACCGCGCTCAAATACCACGTGGTAACTCAGTACGATGCTACCAACTTATAAACAAAACAAATTGTAGCATATATTCATTCAAGAGGTTTAAGTTAAAATTCCAGATACTTTATGTACGGAATATATGTTATTAAAGTTTATCTTCAAATTTTAAAATTAACTAAAAAATTTCATATTTCATGAAATTCAGTACAACTTTTTATATTATGTTGCATATTTTAAATTGTTATAACATACATTGTAACACTATAGTAAAATAATCATGAAGTTTTAATTTATCATTAAAAAAACATTACTCAATTTCCTTGTCAGTTTTTTAGCTTATATCCCCCCCCATATGAAGATTTACTTTATAACAATATAAAAATCAAAACAATAAATTAATCTAAATAAAAAAACCTTACAAAACAAGTTTCAATCAACTTTAATACAAATTAAATAATCAAACTTGATAAAAGTTTCGTTTATGCTACTCTGAATCAAGCATACAAATTATACATTTAAAAAATTAAAACGACTTTTTGCAATTATAACAATTTAGTTTCAAATAGTGCTAAAAATAAAACTAATAATTTTATATTAAATTCGCATACCTGTGAATAAAAATATTTAAATGTCATATCCATTTACTTTTTCTTTATCTGAATAAATTGTACTCCTTCGTATCAGAAAATTTAGAAAACTCTTTAAACATTCTGCATAGATCAGGCCATTAGAAGTATTAAAAATGCTCTTCGTCACCAGATATTTTGAAAGAAGGCCTTATTAAGCAGAAAAGAGATTTTGCAGTAATTACGAAGTTACTACCTTCATATGAAGTGCCTATGAAGTGCTAAGTATAATGAGTTAATTTTATACACATCATTAGAACGTCCTTATTTAAAAATTCTAAATAGATGAAAAAAAAAAGCGTTTTTTTTTTCTTCACAAAAGTGAATGAGATAATTTCAAAGAGAATTTATGAATCTATTCGACCTATAAAAGTTTTTTTCTTTCGGTAAATAGCAGGTAATGTACATTGGATTAGAGAAATAATATTTCTTTTAACTATATGCGCTATAGTTTGCAATCGATATAATGAGAGATTCAATAAAATAAGGAATTTAAAAGATAGTTTTCATTGTAATTTAAAAATCAAATAGAAACAATTGTTTATCTAAATTAAAAGTTGCTATGAAGCATCAATTCATTTCATTTATTTTGATTATATTATTATAAATCATCTTTTAAATGTGTAAAAACATCAGTACAAGTTTAAGTAGTAATTAATCGTTTCAATTTAAAAAGAAAAAAAGTATAGAAAGATTTTAACTGAATTACAAAATGATTAAAACTATTTTATATGCAATATTTTTCTATATTCCTAACGTATAAATTTCATTTACCAGTTCAATTTTCGTTAATGTGTAATATTTTCTAAACTATTCTATTTCTATTCTTATGAGAGAACTAATTTATTCTTTTTTAATAATAAAAATAAACCATTTAATTTTCAATCACACTTTCTACACTTAATATAAAATAAAATAAATTTTACAGAAATGAATTCTATAATGCTTATAAGCCATCTCCGTCTCTCTCATATATATATATATATATATATAACAATTTCATCTTTTCTTAGAGATCTGAAGATAAGGCATGTCAGTAATTTTATATTTCGATTGTTCTGATGATATATAGTATATATATATCATATATATATATATATATATATAATATATATATATATATATATATATACACTGAAGTGACAAA
The DNA here is from genome assembly GCA_021605095.1 of Caerostris extrusa. Classification (NCBI taxonomy): domain Eukaryota; kingdom Metazoa; phylum Arthropoda; class Arachnida; order Araneae; family Araneidae; genus Caerostris; species Caerostris extrusa. The sequence goes on along the minus strand of BPLR01001027.1, from coordinate 15,603 downwards.
AGTCATGGGATAGCAATATGCAAATTTCACTCAGATGGCAGTAGCATCGCATAGAACAGGTATAAATGCGCAGTGCTTTCGCAGAGCTTTCATTTCTGTTCAAGTTATTCATGTGAAGAGGTTTTGACGTGATGATGCTCCGCACGACGGGAATTTGCCTGACGACTCGCTGAGTCCATGCCACGTCGAGTTGCTGCACTTCGCCGGGCGAAAGGAGGGCCGACACGATATTAAGAGGTATCCCATGACTTTTGTCACTTCAGTGTATAAACAAACAAATTGTAACATATATTCATTCGCGTAGAACAGGTATAAATGCGCAGTGCTTTCGCAGAGCTTTTTCATTTCTGTTCAAGTTATTCATGTGAAGAGGTTTTGACGTGATGATGCCCGCACGACGGGAATTAACAGACTTTGAACGCGGAATGTTAGTTGGAGCTAGACGCATGGGTCATGCCATTTCGAAAATCGTTAGGGAATTCAACATTCCCAGATCCACTGTGCCAAGAGTGGTCCGAGAGTATGAAATTTCAGGCATAACATCCCACCATGGACAGCGCAGTGGTCGACCGCCTGCACTTAACGACCGAGACCGGCGACGTCTGCTATGAGTCGTAAATTCTAACAGACAAGCAACACTGCGTCAAATAACCGCAGAAATCAAAGTGGGACGTACAAGAGACTTGTCTGTTAGAACTGTGAGGAGAAATTTGGCTTTCTTGGGCTATTCCAGCAGAAGACCGACTCGAGTGCCTTTACTTGGGATTTTTGTGGGATTTTTATGGATGACAATGCGCCATGTCACCGGCCACAACTATTCGCGATTGGTTTGAAGAACATTCTGACAATTCCAACGAATGATCTGGCCACCTAGATCGCCCGACATGAATCCCATCGAGCATTTATGGGACATCATCGAGAGGTCTGTTCGTGCCCAAAATCCTGCACCATCAACGCTTTCACAATTGTGGACGTCTATTGAGACAGCATGGCTCAATATTCCTGCAGAAGACTTCCAACGACTTGTTGAGTCCATGCCACGTCGAGTTGCTGCACTTCGCCGGGCGAAAGGAGGGCCGACACGATATTAAGAGGTATCCCATGGACTTTTGTCACTTCAGTGTATATATATATATATATATATATATATCCATATATGTAATAATATGTACAGCATCTCAGGGTTTTTGTATTTCGACTACTTGACTATTATGATGTTATATATACATATACATAATTTGTTAATAAAGTAGTGTTTGACAATTGTGCTAATATTCTGTTCATATGTGCAATTGTGATATATGTATATATATATATAGAGAGAGAGAGAGAGAGAGGTAAAGTAAGTTAGCATATTGGATATTCACAGTTTATTCAGATTTGGATAAAAAATTCTGGGAGATTTTATTATTTTGTTTAACTCTGTTGTCATGACAAAAGCATTAAATGTGTTTTTGATCTTATGCTGACTTTGTTATAGGAGTCTTGAAGTTATTTTTTTATTACTTTTACATATAGAAAGTCAAATATTATCATTATCACCAACAATAAACAGTTAAGCTTAAATAGTACAACTTAAATAATTCCATCAAACTACCATTAACAGGAAACATATATTCAGAATTTTTTTCCAAGAATCAAAAGTCAGAAAAATATTTTCAGGAAGTTGTAAGTTTTCTGTGAATATACTGCAACAATAAATTTTTTCCTTTTTTTACAGCTGCAGGCTTGCATGTTATCAAAGAGAAAACAAATTACTTGCAGGCATTTCAGAACCATTATGTTTATCGAATATCGCAAAATGTTCTTATTTACATCTCCCAGACGAATACGAAACGTTTCTCTTTGTGTTCAATAACGTGCTATAAAATGTTTTAAGCACGCTGACCTTGCTATCGTAAAACTTTCCAAATATGTTGTTTCTCACTCTTTCTTCTTATATTTCTGAAAATCCTTCTTATTTATGATGTAAGTTGAAAATATTTATTTTGAATAAAAAGTTGATCATTTCTCTCTTATGGCATTTGTATGCATTGTTTTTTAACAACCAGATGATCTTTGATGGCATTAAAAATAATTGAAAATTATTTTAATGACTTTAGAAGTTACAATTGCATTAAATATTTAAAAATTTAAGACCTTAAGTTACTTTTAACCATAAATAATTAAACAGGAGAGCCATTTTACAAATCGTAGAGTGTATCTGGTAAAAATTAAATTGGTCTTTCAGACAAAAATAAAACATTATGGGGCTTTTTTACTATAAACATTTAAACTAGTAAATATGTATAGTTCATAAATGTTGTTAATTCTATTCTTTTAATTAATGTGTGATGCTTAATTTGAAATATAAATTTAACACATTATGTTAGGTAAGAAAGTATTTTAACACTCTTCGGGTAAATCATAGGTATAAAAATATAATACGCAAATGTATTAATTTTTTATACATATATATTTATACATTATACATTAGTTCTGACCAGATATATTATACATCAGTCTTGATACTTATATTATACATCAGTCTTGATACATATATTATACATCAGTCTTGTTATATATTTTTTACATAAAACCCGATGCATATATTAGCATCAATTCATTATATAATATACATCAGTTCTCTTACACATATTATACAACAGTTCTGACACATACTATGCATATATTATACATCAGTTCTGATACATATAATACACATCAGTTCTGATGCCTAGAATATAAATCAGTTATGATACACATATTATACTTCAGTTCTTATGCATACATTATACATCAGTTCTGATACATATAATACACATCAGTTCTGATGCCTAGAATATAAATCAGTTATGATACACATATTATACTTCAGTTCTTATGCATACATTATACATCAGTTCTGATACATATAATACACAGTTCTGATGCCTAAGAATATAAATCAGTTATGATACATATATTATACTTCAGTTCTTATGCATACATTATACATCAATTCTGATACATATAATACACATCAGTTCTGATGCATAGAATATTACCTGATAGGATTGTAATTACATATATTATACATTTCTAATATATATATATATATTATACATCAGTAATGACATACACACTGTCTCAGGTACTGGTACGTATATTATTATCAGTTCGATATATACCATATACATCCAGTTCTGACCTTACCATAATTGTGTTTACACTTATACATCAGTTGTGATACATATATTCTTACATGCGTTTCTATTATACATATCCGTATCGGGCATGTTACAATTATTATTATAACAACTATTTTTTATTGCAGTTTTTATTTAAAAAAATTAAATTTTCCGGTCATTCCGTATGTCAATATATTTTTACTGTACTTAATAACTAATAAAATAATACTACTAACTTAAATTTGTAGATCAAAAATAACGCTGACTCAAAAGATGTATGATAATGAAATTCCTGATGAAATCGCAGATATTGCAAAATTGTTATTTCTCAAATATACAAAATGTTTCCATTCGTCTTTTATTGGGATCGTGATAAATGACAGTATTTACAGCAATATCTCTCTTTCTTTCCATATAAAATCGTAAATATCGATCCTCTGGCCAATCAGAAGCCAGTTCAGTTGTTTACACTCCATTATCCAAAGGTTAAACATTGAGGAAAAAGTATTCTCATTAATAGCCAATTATAACATCTGTGAGTTCTCTCTCTGTATTCCTGTATGTTTCCAGTTCCATAGATGTCGGATTAGATACATTTCACTTATATATTTTCTATGTTGTTTATACTTGGTTCTTTCTTATTTATATTGAACTTTGGTAATTGTGGCATTCATGCATCAGTTTTTCACGCATTTACATTACAGTGTTAATTTTTCTAACATTTTATAATTTATTTTAAAAGCATTTGATTACAGATTTGAAATATGATAATCAATAAGGCTAAAAAATGCATAATCACGAATGCATCCACAAAGAAATTTTTGTTAATAAAGGCTTTGTTTGACCTTTAGTCTTTTGTCCTGTTCTGTTCAATTGTTTATAACATGAAGTCAAATGAGAAATATCTCGTTTTAAGAAAAATCAGTGCAATGAGAGAGAGGAAATGATTTTTGCAGGGCCTGAATTATTGAGTGGCTAGCGCTCTGGCGCTCGGTACCACAGGTTTCGGGTTCGAGTCCCGGCGGTGCCATGGATGTTTGTAGTGGTTCAGGTCGCTGGCAAAGCGAGTCCCGATTTCTAACACGAGCGTTGTGGAGAGTGACATATTAAAAATAAAAATGTTGTTGTTCATATATATGAGTGATTAGGGGATTATAGTCTTGTTCACATCCACATATACCACACTTCATTATCATCATGATTTTGCATTCCAATAACTTCAAGAACGGGGAGGTGAAAGTATCCCTGTTGTTTCATATTATTTCAGTAAAACAATTGTTTCACTTTTTGAATAAATGCAATCAAATAATAAAATGCATTTTTTGATAAACAAGTTTTTATAAATCATGTGTCACAGCCTTTTATTTCTCCAATTTCTAATTTCATAAGTTTAATAATGTGACGCATTAAACTAAATTACACTTATTAGCTGTTGTTTATAACCGAAGTTTATTCGTAAAATTTCTTGAAAACAAAAAAATCCGAAATCGTTTAAAAACATCTTTTCATCAATGTAATGAAAAAAGATGTTTTCAACATTTCTAAAAACCCTCATGTTTTTATAGGATATTTATCTAAAGATAAAAACTCCAAGTCCGAGTTTTCAGAAAATTTTAATGGATATTTATTTAAATTTACAAATGTAGAATTAATTAAAGCAACATATTAAAATGTGGCACTGTCTGTTTCTTTGAAAAATTGGTAGATTAAACATTATTCAGAAACATAAAGATAGCTAACTGAGGAAATTTAAAAACATAAATAAAACACATAATAACAATGAAAAAAATTTTTAAAAATAAACATTGGAGTTTCCTGGAGAAACTTTTCATTGCATTAGTATTGTTAGCAAAAGGGTAACCGTAAAACTTATCTAAGTGTCAGATTTTAAAACCTTTTATTATTACTTGGAAATGGATATTATACTGCTCATTTTATCAACTATCACATGTATTGTTGGTTGCAAATGTAAACTATTAAATTTTTTTATTTTTAATCTTTGTTTGACAGATAATAAAAATAATAAATTGTACGTCGAATATAACAAAGTAGGTTCCATTTAAAAATAAATGTAAGAAAGATGGAAAATTATTTGGTACATATAAAGTTTGATCAGACGAAGTATGAAGCATATTTAAGTTTGTTACTTGCTTATTATTATTACAAAAGTGTGTAAGAAAAATGTATTTCTGAAGAATCCAAATTAAAAAAATTGTTAAAAATATTAAATAGTATTTGTGCAAAGTTGAAATAGAGTCTATATTCGTAAACAAATGCTATTTGTACTGAGATGCTATTAAAAAACTGTTATCAAAAAGGGCAACGCCGAAAAGAAACGCAGAAAGAGCAAATGAAGTACATAAAAATTAATTAAAAAAATTTTTGAAATACATTTTTATCTGCTAGATGTTTTCAGTATGCTTCGTTTTTAAGTATTGTATTTAATTCATAAAAATTATTGTTATCATCTTTTTGGAAATTGAAGAAACATGAAATCTCCGGTTTATTATTCTTTCGAGAGTTCGTTCCATTTCCAAATTTGAAGAGTGAAGAGTTCATTTCGTTCATCAGCAATGCCGGGGTTGCACTTTGAATCTTTTAGTTAAACTTGGTGTGAAAGTTGATTTGAGGGAGGTTCTAAAGCTGCGTCTTTAACTGAACACATTTCATCGTTTGCTCTTTCACCTGATTCAATCAATACTGACCCTTCCATTATTGCTAATATTGCGCGTTCTGAAATCAAAAAGTGTTTAAGTGTGCAAATTTAAAATAATTTTCTTTCACATGTCATATATATTAAAAAAGAAATTCACATTTCAATAAGATTTTAATGTGTATAAGAAGAAAAGCAAAAATGTTTGAAAGCCAGAAATTTTGAAGCAATCTTCAAACGTTATGATGGTAGCGAGGAATTAATATAATCCGTCGCAACTTTTTTTTTTTAATACAGCTGAAGAAGCAATACTTAGACAGTTATCTTTTATGCTGCTTGAAGGGCTTACAAGCAATTTCATAGCGCTACGGAGTGCGTTGCGTGCTTAACATCGAAAATAGTTGACATGAGGTGTGGCTGGCCATGCACACAATGCTCTAAGATACAATGAGATGAGTTTCCTGCAGTTTTGAAATTGGACCACTGGCATCCTGTCTGCCGCCCAAGGTTCACGGGCCGAGAAACTATTTGTTACTGAGTGACCAAAGACGAGTCATCAGACTGGCAACTTGGTATAAAGGAGTACATAAATAATGAACAATGAATGGCATTAGCACTACAGCAGCTAATGTAAACTTAGTGAAACATTTAATTTCGGAAAAGTTGGCAGCACATCGACTATTTGCTTTTGAACTCCAGCTTTATTGCTATTTTCAATAAATAAGAAATAATAATAGCTAAAATAAAAAATAAATGAATTAAATTTAAAAAATATAAGTTAAAAGTAAAAAATTGTTTAAAAAAATTCAAAAAATAAAAATATTAAGAAAATAAATAAAATGAAAAACAGAGAGATTAAAAATAAAAAGAATAAATTAAAGAAACATATAATTAAAATTAAAAAAATAAATAAATAATAAAAAAATAAATTAAGTATATTAAATAAAAGAAATTGAATCCTTCATCCAAAGTGCAGCGGCCATTTAGGGAAGTAATGGCTGGTCCTGTTTCCTGATGCAAACATTCAGATGGCCCATTCATGTCTTTCTCCATTGCACAGAGGAGGTTAAAAACACGACCATGTTTGTTTATTTCTCTCTTTGCCATCTACGCTTGCTAAGAAACGTGAAAACGTATTTTGCTAGCAAGAAAAATGTATCTTTCAGTTACTTTCCATGAGAGATTTGCTGGAAATATTGTCCTTAATTCGATAGCGAATTAAATCATTCTATAAAGATAAAGTTTTAAGACACAACATGATGAATATGAAACAAAACCCAAAAAGATTTCTCCATTGGGGGTTAATTTGTATTCTTTGGCTTATATGTCACTTACATCTACAGTGATGAGTGCGCTCATTTCCTATATCTGTTGGAGTTATGTTAAAGAAACATTTTTAACGTGAATCTTCTGAAAAAACTAAAATGTGTCAATACATTATTTATTCCCTCACTTATAGTAAAATGAATATAATCCTACACTTCAAAACTGGGAAAAACATATTTCTGTAAGATTCCGGATTCAAGGAATTTGAGGTAAGCGCCACTTGCATATACTTCATGTATTTAACATTGTTTGAAGCAAACGCGGGGCGGGCATACTAAATTATTATAGTTTATAATTATACCATGGCCATTTTATTGTGTTATAATAGGGTTTTATTTAAGATTTTTTACATCATGCTCACAGATTTCCCGAAACGAACACACGAGCAGCAACATGCGGCGGGCAAGGAAACGTAAAAGAAATGAAGGAAGGAGGAGCACACAATAATGAATTCTTTGGAAACCATTAAAAGAAGCAAGAATATTATTTTCATGCTTGGAAAGCTTATCTTTCACTTAAACATAATCACAAGAAAAATAGTCTGAATTATTTTAAATGCTTCTTTTAAAATTTCTATATTTTATCAAAAAAACATTTGTTTGTGAAACTTGCAAATAATAGAAGGTTTTTCTTTACATTGAGATCTTATAATGAATTAGAGTGATAATAAGATTTTCATGGCTATGGCTTCTATCAGGGTAATTCATGCAATTCTCACATATTAATTCAATAGGAACTCATCTAAACACCAAATTTTTGAAGAAAAAAGAAAAGTTACTATTAATTCACTTGATTTGAGTGAATTAATAGTGATTTTTAATGTGCTCCATATTTGAATTTCATCCTTTTTCCTCACTTTTCTGTAAGGCCTATTTTATATGTTAGTTGGTACCTTATTACACTAAAATCTATCGCCTCTTCATTTTATTGCTTTAGAAATTCTGCCACTAATCCCTTGCATAAAGTGTCATTTCCCCATTTGCCACCCTCATTTCCCTTTTAAAAATCTTTCATTCCTTTCCATCAAACAATTTGAGAAGAACTTCTGCAGCTGGGCACATTTGCTTGGGGGTCGGGCATGAGAGAAATGCGATTCGAAAAGGAGTGTCTTTTGATAAATGGAAATGACTCAGAGTATCAATTCAAACATCTTGATGGTTATATTGTTAAATCACTAAAGGCAGGGCCGGGGCCTTCGGCCGCCGAAGGTTCTATCCGGTCGCGGAATTTTTAATTTGACGGTCCCAGACGTATTGAAATATATTTATATATTATATATCCATCTCTTTTTCCCTTGTTGATTAAATATTATTTTTCACTACCTTTTATTCAGGACTGATGATCTTTACTTTCTGTATTTTTGTTTCTACAAAACGTAAATCGACGAGCAGCAGCTAGCGCTTTGGGTACCTGCAAACTTTCATTTGGGTAATGATCATTGTGGCCTGGATTCGCAATCTTTTGTACATCACTTCGAACCTTATCAATATAAGGAATTTTGAAATCAAATCGCAATTTCATTCATCTTATTAACCTATTTCAATTATATCGTTTTAAGAGTTTGAAAATTATCTTGTGCCGGCTTTGTTTTCGATTTTTGGCCCGCGATCGAGGTTTGCCAAGCATCGACTACGGGGTCAAGACAAAACCCAAACGATTTCGTCCAATCCGCTAGAGATTTCGTGTGAAGATTAAGTACCCCTTCGATGTAAAAACGTGTTGCGCAGTTAATCTTCAATGTTGGTTCGCTGAATTGGTGCTGAGCACTGTGCTCATGCAGGGAAGACACAGATGGCGCGGCGCGAAGTCAAAAAAGGATATATCATGATATGGGAAAACGAGTGCACCAGCCAGAGTGTGATAACCATGTTCGGCACTAACGAAACTGGCTGCCAGGGGTGGTATTCTTCCCTAAAAATTTTGCCGATTTTATGCCGGTTCACATTTTTCTAAATTGAAATTGCTTTCGTATTTACATTTCGTTCATATTACTTTTATATAATTTGTGCAAATACTATTTTGAGCTGGGGACCGGTTAAGGCTTGATCTTTTTCGTTAATATACATCTTTTCCATATTCAAACTGACAAGAAAGCACTACTTTCAGATATTTGGGGTGGAATAGTTTGCTGGTATTTGAATAATAATTGAAACACTTGAAATATATTTTTTATTTATTATACAAAATTATTATTAGCGCAATTAATGTCTATGAAATTACATCATTTTTTTTTCTTTTTTTGCGTGTGGGAGTGTATCATCGCGGTTGTTACCAGTATTATTTCTTTTTGGAAATAGAAGATTTCTAAGCAAAATCTGTCGATTGCACATTTCTGTAGATGATATACATTTATTTCAAATGTCATACATATTATTTTTAAAGTATATTCCATTTTAAATATATTGTCTTCTGTTTTATAACTATAAAAGATAATAAAGTTTTATGAATTATAATTACACTTAAGTTTCAACTTTTTCTTATTTTTGGAGGATTTTTAATTTTTTTGTAATTAATTTGAATTCAAATTTTTCCTTTGAATTTTATTATTTGGCTCTTTTATTCGTAATTAGTAAAATCTTTTAAAAATTTGAATGTAAATTACTATTTGTAATTTTATTATTGCCAATAACGGTTTTTTAATAATTAAGATTTTTCTGTAAATTTCTGTATATTAATAAAGAGTTTAAAAGAAATGAGTCACTAATATAAAGTAAATCATTCAATAAGGCTACATCTTGTCATGTTTGATAGCATATATTTGTCATTCTCATTTCTTTTGAATCGATTAGTATTATAGCAAATGAGAAGATTTGCGTATATTTACCCTACTGCTTAGGTAAATATCGTTGCGCGCCACTTTTCTTTTTAGAAAACATTATATAGTAACAAGCGTTCTTGATAAATATTTCATAAAACATTTAAAATTCACTAACTTTGTTTTAAAATTTAAGAAATGGCAATGTAAATTATATTTGTAATAAATAACGTTTTTACTAATAAAATAAAATTTACCAGTAAATTCCTGTGTATTGACAAATTTTAAGAAGAAATCACCAATATTTAGTAAATCGATAAAGGCTACTATCATTGCTGTCTTGATCGGATACATTGCATTTATTAAAATATTTTAAACTTGATTGGTGGTAATTTATGATAAATGAAGAAATGCATGAATTGCTTGCTGCTTCATAAATGTCTTTCTTTCCTTAAACTTTCATTTCAACAACATTTCATAAAAACATTTTATTAAAAAATATCTCAAAAAACTTGAGAAATTTCATAAAATTCTTAAAATTCTTAAAACTTTTGAAGCAATAACCTGTAAATTATATTTACCATTTTTCAATATATATCGGTTTTTAATAATTTAAACATTTTTCAATGCATTCCTGTTCATTAATAAAGATTAGAAATAAATTACCAATATTTAAGTAAAGCAATCAAAAATTTAAATATCAGTATATTTCGATGAGATATATTTGGCAAATTAAATTTTTTAGATTGATTAGTGTTGATGTATTCATATATATAAAATATTTCATAAAATTTAATTCATAAAATATTTTTACATTTCTGTAAAACATTGAAAAGTTAATAAAATGTAAATTATATTTGTAAATTTTTGTAATAAATAACATAATATATTTAGTTAAATATTTCAGTAAAATGTTATATGGCCAATAAATTTAAGAAATGAATTATTAATATATATTAAATCAATCAAAGTACATATCATTATGTCTTGATGGATATATTTGGCCATTTTTTAGATTTATTAATGATAATTTATGATAAAAGAAGATATGCATAAATTTAACCTGCTGCTTCATAAATGCCTTTATTTGTTCATAATTTCTTTCTTAGAAACATCATTATGCAAGAAAACAACTTTTATTAAATATTTCAAAATTCAATTCATAAAAAACATTTTCTAAATTCATGAAACTTTTGAAAGTCAATAAAATGTAAATTATATTTGTAATTTTGTAATAAATAACGTTTATGTAATTAAATTTTCCGGCAAAATTTGTAAATTAATATAGTTTAGAAGCTAATTAATAATAATATATATAATCTCAATCAAAATTTACATCCCATTGAGTTTTGATGGGATATATTTGCTAATTAAATTTTTTTACATTGATTAGTGATGATCTACGATAAAAAGACATGGATAGAACCAGCCCACTTTTGCCTAATAAATGCAGTTATTTCTTTATACTTTTCTTCGTTTAGATAACATCTTGGTATAATAAAAAAAAAAAAATTTATTAAATATTTCATAAAATTTAATTCATCAAACATTTTAAAATTCATAAAACTTTTAAAGTTAATAACATGTAAATTTTATTTATAATTTCGTAATAAATAATGTTTTTTTTAATTAAAATTTCTCTATAAATTTCTGTACATTAATAAATTTTCAGAAATAAATTATTAATATATAAAAATCAATTAAAATTGTCTCATTATGTTTTGATAGGTATAGTTTTGGGTAATTATATTTTTAGATTGATTCGTTATAATTTATAATAAAGGAAATATATGCATAGAATTAACTTGCTGCTTCATAAATGTCATATTTGCTTACACTTTTCGTTTTTAAAAAAAATCATCTTGTAAACAATTTTTATTACATATTTAGTGAAATATAATTTATGAAACTTTTAATTAATGGCATGTAAAGTATACTCGCAATTTTGTAATAATATACATAAAGTTTTTTAATCCGTTAAAATGTTTCTGCAAATTTCCGTATATTATCGGAATACCAATACAAGGTAAATTAGCAAAATATACATCTCATTATGATTTGATAGAATATATTTGGCTAACTATATTTTCAGATTGATGATCTATGATAAATGAAGATATGCATATATATTTAAATTACTTCTAAATTTCTTTCTTTCTTTATACTTTTCTATTTTAGAAAACATCATCTTCTAAGAAACTTTTATTACATATTTCATAAAAACGTAATTCATGAAACATAAAACGTAAACGTATTAATTCATAAAACGTATATTTCACATAAAACGTAATTCATAAAATTTATTGTGAAGTTAATAAGCTGTAACTTATATTTGTAATTTTTGTAATAAATAAAGTTTTTTTATATTTTTAAATTTTCAAACTAAATTACTGTAGGCTAATAAAGTGTAAGAGAAGCAATTACCCCAATATATAGTAAAGCAATCAATTTACTATAATTATGTCTTGATGGGTTTGTTGACTAGTACTTTCTAGATTGATAAGTGCTGTTGCAGCAAAAGGGAAAGATATGCATAAATTTAACCTGCTGCTTCATAAATGCCTTTATTATTTCATGATTTCTTTCTTAGAAACATCATTATGCAAGAAAACAATTTTTTAAATATTTCATAAATAAATTTAATAAAATTGTTTTTCTTGTGAAATCTCTAAGTAAACGTATATCTTCGATATCACCTCAACAATTAATATTCCTACTGTGTTGACCTTATATGTTGATATTGCTATTTTATTGAAAGAAGACTACTGAAATCTTAGTTAACTGCTCATTTTGATTTACTGATCTTTTTGTACATGCTTCCCGTTGCACCACATTCCATATTTAATAAGAACTACTACAATATTTGTTTCTAAAAAGAAGAAACGCTTCGCTATCTTTCATTTTATCATGAATCTCAATCTATAGTTGTATCAAATCATGTAGATAATATTTTAAGTGTGATATTATTCCTTTTCTTAAAATGTATACCCAGAGGATTTGAAGCATTTTGGCCTCCACAAGGCACATTTTTTTTCACTGTATAGTGCAAAAGAGAGGAACACTGTGAAATATAACTCATATTCTAAAATAAAAATTGTTTCTTGAAACTCAATTTTTAAAGTAGGTTTGAGCAGCTGCATATGTTTTGACCCTCCATGGCAGTCAGTCTAAAAATACTATCAAATGAGTTTAATTTAGTGTTTACGCTGTTAACTCTGTAATGTTTAAATAAGAAGAAGATTTTAATTAAAACGTATTTATTCCACAATTATAAATAAAATGCATGTCTGGGGTTATGGTAAAAATGTTTACCTTATAGTACCAATTAGAAACTGTAAGCTTCCGTTTGTGGCAATATTATCCGTATTTCTTGGATCATCAATATGGGGCCAACAGGCCTCCAAACAGGACTTTGATTGATTGCTCTGCATCTCATTTATTGCCATTGTACCATAGCTCACATTAAAATATTTTGCTGAACTTTGTTTCTTTGTGAATAATTATGCATCACTATTTTCTTACCCTGGGATTGACCTTATGGAATTCGAGCTGCTGACCAGCTGCTACTGAGGTATTTAACTAAACCTGCGTTATTTATCATTTAGGGTATGAAGCTGACATATCATATGACTGTCAACACTATCCCAGACCCCCTTAGCTCATCCAGCAATGATTTGAGATCGTGAAAAAAGAAGAATTATTCAAAACGTGGAAATTATTGCTTCACTGAAATAATGTGGTGGAATTTTAAACATGAACCGAATGTCTGAACGCTCATTTAAATTACAACATCCACATTAGTCTTACTCTTACATGTTGCGGATTATATTTGTGTTAACCTTTTTAAGCGATGTATGATGTTAATAAATTTGATGACCCACGATAATATTCTAAAAATAACTTTATTCTTTCTCATTATAAACCAGCAATCTAAAAACATGACTCTATTGATTCCACTATTGGCATTTCTTAAACAATATATACAGAAAGTTTGAAAAATGACTGACTCATGACTGAGTAAGAACCAATAACGACTTCAAAATCAATTACAACTCCAAGAAAGATACATCTGACCATAAAACTTTTATTATCTTTTATGATTATAAAAAGAAGCAGAGGTATGCTGTCTCTTCAAAAGCTTTGGGTGCACTTATTATTTTTAATGTGCATGTTATCGCCCTGTCTTCTAAAGCATGTGGCTGATGACATTCCACTAAACAAATGCCAGCTGCAACTCAAAGCTCATTTACGTTTGGTGTAATTCAACGAACAGGCTCACCTAAGCATCCTTCTGTCCGGTTGAACGAAGATCCGTTTAAAGATGTTGCAAAATAAAATACAAAAAAGAAATATTATGAAATAACAATTGCCAAAAGAAAAAAGTGATTATATCAAACTCAATTTTAATTTATAAAAAGCTGTTCAAATTCATCTGCCCTCATTATTTTACTTCGTTTTCCACTGAATTCAAGACGACTTGCAGTCTTTTGTTTTAGCATGGCACATATCTAACCCTACAGGCGTTTTCAGTTGGCTACTAATCACGGGAAGCTAAAACATTGGGGAAAATTCGCTGGAGTCAGAGGGCGGATGACCGAAAATGTGTTAAAACAACATTTCTTTAAAAACGATACAAAAATGCTGAAGAAGATTCCAAGAATAGTGTGGAAATGAGAAAAAATAATATTTAATCAAAGTAAGAAAAAGGAAGATGAATTTCTATAATACTATAAATATACATTATCTTTGTCTGATATTACAAGCTGAAGTAGAGTTCTTCTATATCTCTGCCAGATAGTTCAGTTCCACACAAAAAACCAAAAAATCATTGTCGAACCTTTCGTACCAGAGATTATTCTTTTTGGGAGTAACTGACTTCTAGCAATATTTGGCTAAATACTGATGATGAGATTTTAAAACAGGAAGAAGAAAGTGTGAGGAACCTGATGCCACCCATCTGCGAGGGGATGGCATTAATTACAGTAAAGACAGCTTAGCAAGCAAGCGAAAAGGATTAAGCATGGAGCACATTACTTAGATCGAATGGCGGTTATTAATACTTGGGAATTGTTTCCAATGGCAATCAAAGCCACAAACTAAAACCTTCAAATTTGCATAATATTATTTAACATTTAACATCTCGACACATGGTGTTAACCTATAACATTACAAATAATGGAAGCACGTTTTCTGATGCATAAATATTGCCTCTGGCAAGCATGATGACCTGACCTGGATACACAGCTTTCCTATTTCCAATTCTGAGAGAGAACAGCTGCTCCAGTTTACAGCAAAAAGCCTCTGTGAAATCCACCCGACTTGTTCACTGGGCTATCTTTGCATTTCTACTTTGAAAATTCAACAAAAGAAGAAACAGCTTTATCATTCATTTAAACCTCCCATACATTCCTGAAGAAAACACACTGTGGAGTGTGGAACCTCTAGTAATCGGTTGATACAGCTGCATTTTTAATTTAATTATTTTTGACCCGACAATTTACAATTATATTTTTGTTGCAATATTTTGAGCCATAATTTTGCTCGCCCATTTTTAAATTTAATTCATTCTTTTCTTATTTTCAACTTATTATTTTGTTTAACAACAACAAGCTGGGTTCAAAGTGAGTCTGTAGCACAGCTTGCAAGCTACATTAGTTAGCGGCTTCCCACTGTGCCGCGTTCTATGTCCAAGGTGATCTTAAATATCTTCAAGTTACATA